>CAJUYH010007011.1:0-18600 GCA_910591685.1 Galerucella tenella
AATTTAAATAATTAATAAATAATATTTCGGCCAAAAGGCATCACAGTGTGCTGTGGATCAGATGTCGTTTTCTGACAGTTATTTAGAGAGGCACATGTGATACTTTTATAAAATATTGTAGCTCGATAGCGGTGCTATATAACAAGTTTAACCTAAGCTTGAAAAATTCTCTACATTGCCATCATGAGTGAGATTCCAAAAAAATGGAAAAATATTAAGAAAAGTGGTAACTTTAAACGCAAGGTAAAATTCAAATGATGTCAATTTTGAGTTAAACTATCAGTTCAGAACTAAATTATGATCGTGGGCAGTAAGTACGGCATAAGTAGGAGAATACTGCTCTAAAAGAACTCTTAAATATTGTTAATAACCGATTGTCAAGTGCAGCGTTACCGAAGGATCCAAGTACTTTTTCACAAACACCACCTATCATAGTGTAAAAACAATTGATTCGGGGGAATATTGGCATAACGGGATTGATAATCCAATAAAAACGGTCTTAGAATATGTCAAAGATATATCACCTACAATTTCAAAAATAGTAGTTTTAACCATTATAATGGAACGATTATATCCCCTTTCAGCGAAATAAGAGAGTAGACTTAGTAAGGACTAACAACTCCAGTTTCCACTGCTCTTGACGGAGGAGAAACCAAGTGGCGGCTGATGCCGGTTAGAAAAAACAGTGTTGTCAAACGTTAAGTTAATTCCTCAGATAGATACATATAATAACTTTAAAATTAATAAATAAAATGTCACCAGAGACCAGATGAAGAGATAAAATATAGACTACAGAAAATTTTACATACAGTTATTAACGAAAAGTATTTTGCTATTATAGACATTGTATTAATACAAAATGTATAACTATGTCAGATTTGATAATAACCGGCAAGTAAATCGGCAACACCGATTATTTGTAAAGAGACGTTAACTTAAAATAGATACATTTATCAAACTATCCATATTAAGGAGTTAATAAAGTAATATAAGCTCTTAAATTCCTCTCATAAAACTATTGAACTAGCGGTTTGCATTTTCTCATACGCATTACCGCCATATTGCAATCTAATTGCGAGTGATATGCTACAATTCAATTTTGGTTGAAAATGAATAATTCTGAACAATTTTATAACAATTATGTACTGAAATAAGTTGCTCTACTCACAGAAATTAGTTTTGTCTGGAAGACTGTAATTATCGCTTTTAAAGAAACATTGTCAAATAAATTAATGCTTCAGAATTATTTTTATTTTTGATAAAATAACGGGCGCGTTGTGTTTTTTCGAGGTACCGTAATCTATTTTCACAGTAAAATTCGCTTCGCATGCCAGTTTTCAGGTACTCCTGTGTCCCTTTTCAAAATGTAGTAGTGTGCTATAGACGCCATACCTACTTAAATTGGCGAAGCAGATTGGCAGTTGCATTAGTTTCAAATAAGTACATAATTGATGTTTCTATTATTTAGCAATATTAAAGTTATATAAGTATTATGGTTTCTTCTGAAAATCTTGTTTCAGATGATGTAGGTGTTAACGTCATATAAATGGTAAATTAACTTCTAAATTACCTTTATGTGGTCCTTAAACAGTAACTTTATAAGAGTGTCCATAACTACTGCGGCTTGGAGGTTGATATATAAACGTCGTATAAAGGGTATTTCAAACCTTTATAAGAATATCATAGAAGTACTATAGAACAGTTATAATGCAGTTGCTCGTAATACCCTTATGAAATGGTTGCCTAACGTGGGCCTATTTAGAGTTATAACAGCTGAATAAGCTCTGTATATATGCTTATTTCACATTTTAAGACATCATTTACCTTCCAAACATGATTATATAAAGGTGTTTATAACTTTTATATATCAATTTTTGTTACTTGGGTACTTAACCGTTATCATATTGTGGTTTATATCTGATCTGGAGGCATTTATGTAAATTGATGTGACATTTACTGAGACTTGAAAAATGTATTGTCTCCTTAGTTCCTAAGAAAGTATCAGCATATGTATAGCTCCTTTCGACCTCTTCTTTCCAGTAGGCTCATAGGTGTTTTGCTTTATGATTCTGTATTGCTATGCACTCCTCAAGTATGTAAATGAAGCTTTCTTCTTCCATTTCATGAAATCTACTTTCTTCTTGCTCTACTAGTCTAAACGTATTGAGTTGTCCATTCAGGCGGCAGTGTCCTAATAGATTAGATTAGATTTGATGAGGTGGATACTTCACAGTGACCTTTTCAGATCTATGGTTGTCCACTGAATTTAGGTTACGTTCCAGCTTGGCTATTTTTAAGTAGCCAATCTGAATCGTTCACGCCATCTCATCGCCTAGTATAAGAAACCGCACATTAGCCAGGTAATCACACTGTGTTAAGAAGTTTCCTCTTCTCGGTGACAGAATCTGCACATGGCTTCGTCTGCCAAACCCATTAGCTTTGCGTGCCTGTTAAGCTTACAGAGCACTGTTAATATACCTACTACGGCTTTAACAACAGACTTCCTGTCTTTGCTTATTAGGTCTGCCGTAATTGGCAAATGTCCTCTAATGAACTGCTTCGCTACCATTGAAGAGACTTTTGTGCTACACTCTTCCCTGTGGACATGAATTTAGTCTCCATGTGTTACCTACCCTAATTGGCAGCTATTAAGGCCATTTTCCCTTCTATTATTTTATCGAACAGGTATCAATTAAAGGTTAGTTTTTTTTTACATCCAGAATAATCCCAAGGCAGTAAAGACAATAAGCGCAGTTTTTGCAGATCTCCCCTCAGGAATCATCCTACACCTACTCTCTTTCCAGGTTGTGTAGTACAAAACAATCAGACCTTGAAAACTTGGACCCTGGACTTAGAGCGCCTGAGAAAGGATTTCTTTAAGATCTTGGGTGAAAAGTGAGTCCTAACTAGTCTCTTCACATAATCGGTACAACTAAAAGTACAAAAAGCTTGAAGTCTGAGGTGCCGGCTGGAAACCTTGACTAGGCTGTACCGGAAATCGTACATATGTATATATCTGAATAAATATCGAATTAAAATGAAATAGCAGAGGAACTAGTGAAAAGAGGTGCTGAAACATCCTTTTCGGGCCGGAACAATTTGGTGATATCAGCACCAATGTAATATTGGAAACATCTAGTAGGGTTTAAGAGAATCAAAAATACTCCAGAAAAATTACAAACAAGTGATAGCAAATGCCTATAATTGGCATATACAGGGGTGGGCATGGAAGAAAGATGGAACAGATTTAACATTTTTTCAAAGGAGAAGCACTGAGTCATTGGAGATATAGACTCCTAGGATTAGGGTGAGAAAGAAAGTTTTTCAATAAGGATCTAGTAAAAAGTCTAACAGTGTTATAAGGACAGCTAGACTCTTACTGTAAATGGTACAACCGAGAGAACAAAAATCCTGAAGGGTGAAGTGTCGAGGACTCGACACATCTACTAGATATTCTTAAAAATTCATTCAATCAATACTCAACCACACTAGGTACTCTAGTGAATAATTGACAAATCTAGCTGATCTACACTTTTGTGTGCATTTCTTAATTATTGTATATCTTTTTCCTTTTTTGTATTATTGTCTTTGATTCTGTAATCAGTCAAACATGTAAATAAGTTAAATTTCTGCTAGTTAGCTCAAATGACTTCAATTTCTCATCTGCAATAGGGTGTTCAACTTTAAATTTGGACTCCTTGTTCTATTAGGAGTGACAAATGGGATATTCAAAAATAAAATTATTTTAAATTTAGTTTTTATAGATTAACAGAAAAAAAATTAAAACAAAAATTTACTCAAACTATGCAACTTATAATGTGAAGTTATTGAGAGCCTTTCCTTGCTGTTACATGCTATATTTCAGCTTCTTCTTCTTTCTCCTTCATTGGGATGTTTGTGCTTGTTTAGGATAAACATGTTGACATCTGGCATCCATCAGTCTGTTGTTTACCTTGTTCAATTTTAATTTACATCATTTTATTAATGAAGACCATAGAACTTAAACTCGAACTAATTGAAAATTTAAACCAATATGAAACCACATGCCAATGCAAACAACTCAGTGTCACTATAACCTAAACTTCTTCTTTCTCCTTAAATTCGGATACTAACTATCTTATGATTATTTTGTTCCATATCAAAATATGTGACCAACTTCAACTTATACTAGTGACGTCAAAATGTAAAAGACGGATTTTATTCAATTTTCCAAAATTAGTATAAAAAAACAACAATATTGAATTGGATATTATACGAGGCGACATAATTTGTTCCCTTATTAACTATCTTTTAATCATTAACAACACCCTATTAAGATTGTTTCTCCTCTGGTAGTTAAGTTTGTCCAGTCTTTTTTTTATTAGGCATATGCCTCGAAATTTTAACAATAATAATTCACATGCTCCTACGGAAAATGAAATAATTATGATTCAGAATTCAAACAATATCAATTTACATTTACCATAATCTTTTATTGAATAATATTCTCATTTCCCGGTTATTCTTTTCATGCATTATCAACTAAGTAAAAACAAAATGAAAATAATCTAATGCTCAATGCGGATATTGTTGTGCAAGTCGATGTTTGATTACAATATTACACAAAAATACTGTCGTTGAACTTTTACTTAAACATTCGGTATCAAGTTCAGGTATTTGTTTAGTAAATATACTTCTATTTGATAAAGAATGATCAACAATTATGAAATATATAAAAGAAACAAATTTCACCTATGTTGTCATATTACAATCTCAACGAAATGGCAAAATTAATATTATCCATTGCCGCCCTAGTGCTGCTTTTTGCTGTATCTACTGTAAGTATTTGGAGTTGTATGAAAAATGTTATTTGATTTTAAAATTTTGGAATTTTCACTGACCAGAAAAGTTATAATTATTCATCGAATAAAAATTGAAATGTAATTATTGTTTTACATTGTTTCAAAAGTTTCACATCAAGATTAAATAATAGTGAATATTCTAATGCAGAGATCGACAACCCCTTTTGACTGCGGGTCAAAATCAACCTCAATGTGAATAATACAGGGACGTTATATTTTTATTTTTAGACGAAAGGGAAGAAGTTGACTTGCGCGCAAAAACAATGTATTTATTTTCAATAATTTTTTATTCCTAAAATATTCGCTTCTTGTTTATGTTTTATAATTTATTTTTATATATTATACTTTTTTTGGAACTAAAGGGGGTCACTTGAAATAATTAGTAAATGGGTCACTCGATGACCCGCGAGTCATAGGTTGCCAATCCGTGTTCTATAGTGTAAAGGGCTGTTTATTATTCATACCGATGCTATTCATATATGTATATTGGTTCGACTTGTTGATTGATTGGAAAATTATTTTTCTACAACTGCTATGAAAAGTGACGTATTTCTCATAGCTTACTCAATTTCAAAACCAAATATTGCTCATACTGTGAGAAATATTATTTCTCACGGCACTTTGCCCAGTCCACATACATTTATATAAATAAAATCGATAAAAACTTAGTATGCTACTGTCATCTTTAAATACCTACTCAGTTGTCACAAATCTGTCAGATTATATTAGAAGTTTTTAAATTGTAAAAGGTAGTTTCAATCGTGCTTTGATAAAAATCCCAATTTCTATTGAAAATATTAGTTTAACAAGACATATAAGTGCTTATTTATAATATAAGTAATATGGATATTGACAATAGTGACGATTTTAATAATACTTCGCCAGAGATATTAGGAAAATATGCAAAAGTAACTTAAGATTTGCTGCCGGAAATTTCAAGAAAAATTATGAATTGGCATACAAAAAATTTATAATTATGTTACAGTTTAGAGAGAGGATACTTTAGCTTTATTTTTTTTATTGATCATAAAAATTAATATCAAAATACTTTACCTGTATTTTTTAAATTTGTGCAATTGTAGAAAAAGTATAGTGTGCAACATGTGGGAAAGTACTTTTCTCACTTGTTGCACAATATACTATTTCATTCTTCCATAGACCCTAATGGTTCCTTCATTCTCAACTTAAAAAACCATAATTTCTCGATCTCTATAGCAATAACGAATTAAAAGATCACTATGAGTGAAAACTATAATTATGTATTTTTTATTACTCCATATGGTTTGGGTATTTTGTAGATTTTTTTCAAAATTATTTGTTTTTGTAGCTTTTATATTGATTTATTCAAACAGTATAAACAACTTAAGTTAAATACAGCATAAAACTATAAAAAAACTAATTTAAATTTTAGAGTAAGATGTTACCTACTATAAATATAATAATTATTATAATATATTTCCTATGATTTTCAGCAATGTTGTAGATTGCCTGGATTCGGTCTTGGTGGAGGTTGTGGCCTTCTGGATCCTTGTTGCCCACCCCTTCTGAATCCTTGTTGCCCACCACCAGTTAATATTCAAGTAACACCTTTACTTGATAAGGTGGGACTATTAGGTAGACTAAAATCAAAACTTTGTAACAAGTTGTGTGGAGGTGGCTGTGGATTTGGAGGATTTGGCTGCGGCGGTCTTGGATTTGGTGGTCTTGGTTGCGGGGGTCTTGGCTTGGGTGGTTGTGGCTTGGGTGGTTGTGGTTTGGGAGGAGGATTATGTAACCCGTGCCTTGGCAATTTGGGATGTTGTTAAATATTTCCAATGTACATTAATAAATAGATATATACTATAATTATTGTTTAATTTCCTACATACAATTATTAATTTACTTGAGATTAAAAAATGTGTATCGAATGTACAAACTTTTCCACATTTATTTATTATAAATGAAATTAAATCAGCTGTAGCCCAGCAACGCACTTTCTTTACTTGGAAGGTAGGTATACCACACACAGATTCGGCAAATAATTGTGTTCGTAAAGCCATTCTGTGAATGGAAGAGAGGAAGCTATAGAATAACAGAGAGACAATGTCTAGAGAAGTGCGCCTTTCGTTGATGCTGTACTCTCTTGGACATATATAATTTAATTTTTCTACGTTCATGCCAAAGACAAAACTTTATTGAACTCCAATTAGTTGAATAACTAGTTCTTTATTGCTCTAGTACAATAAACACTTTATTGCACTCATCTATCATTTTGCTACAGCGTTTTATTATCATGACCAACATAAATTCTTCCAAATCTACACCACTGAATCAAAAATTTAAAAATATTTTTCCATCAAAATATGCCCTTTTACATTTAAAAACAACCTGCCAAAAGTCAAATCAATTTATTTATCCCTTTTAATTAAAACATTTAATTTTTCAAAACTTTAACACCCTGTATTCCGAAAAGTAAATGTGCTGGACCCCTTAATCCTCTATCATTTTGTACAATTTTACGAGAGGTATCTACATGCAAACGTTGTAAGTGTCACACCCCGTATATACAACATTGATACTATCATAATATATTGTATCTTCAAAATCTGATGGTTTACGGCTCTGACTTGCGGTGAAAATTTTTATTTAATATTTTGGGTCGTTTGTATGAATTACGCACTAGTGAAAAATACGCCGGAAACGGTCTACATATGATATTGTCCTTATTAATTTCAAACCAGAACAGTTGGTTATATCTTGCAGATATACCAGCCCCGTTTAAGTTGGAAGTGTTTTTCAATACCCTCCGAGGCATATAGCCAGGGAAGTAGGGAGTAGTAATTGCTTCTTGGTAAACGGCGCGCACTTTGAAAATAATTTTCAAATTTGTGAAGCGTTATAATAGTATTAAACTATTATCTTTGACATCTATTGATAACACGCTTTACTAAAATGACAATTATTTACAGAAAACTGTAATTAAGTAAATAAAAAGGGTAGAACGTGTCGCAGGACACACGGTAGGAACTTTAGTTCCTTTTAAGCAAAAATTATGTAATACATCTGACGTTATAGATAAACAATTTGCATATTCCTCGGTGGTCGACTAGTAAGAAAACCACACTCTCACGCGGTAGACCCGGGTTCGATTCCCCGTGAAGAAGTTTTTTTTATTGTTAATATTATTTGTAAATAATTATTCTGCTTGATAATAATAACGACAACAGGTAGACGTTTGAAATATTTAGCAGAATATTCATTATTATAGATAATGGTACGGTACCCTTCATGAGGGAGTCCGACTGGCAACATCTATAACAGCATCGTATATTTAAAAAGGGAAACCGTAGGATTATACAAATTGGACATTCAAGAACTGTACGTTTACCACAAAAAAAATAGTGGAAACATAAAATTGAATTGTTAAATTTTCAATTTTAAGTTATATTACAGTTTATAGAAATTTTTATTTTCTTAAGTGGGTCGTAGAAAAAATATGCTGTTCGACTCGTATGGATTGTCCACATCCACACTAGTTGCACAAACTACTATTTCTATCAAAATATGCCCTTTTACATTTAAAAACAACCTGCCAAATGTCAAATCAATTTATCCATCCATTTTAAAGTTATCGAATTAAAACATTCAAGTTTTCAAAATTTCAATACCCTGTATTTCGAAAAGTAAATGTGCTAGACCCCTTTATCCTCTTATCATTTTGTCCAATTTTTCGAGAGGAATCTACATGCAAACGTTATAATTATCCTTAACGTTCGAGATGCTTATACCATTTTTTGCGCGATCGTATTGAAATAAATTCCGAATAAAATAATTTAAATTTCTTCGAAATGAACGAAATGTCAAAAGTGACATTTATACTTCTCGATCAGTTTAAAATATATTTTGCATTTTGGTGAAATTGTTTTTATACTATTTATTACTTTTCGACGTCTGAATGGTAAGTAAATCACTTACCGACGTGTTAAACTTAGAAACCATTAAACACAACCTACCGTCCTGACAACCGATGCTGTAAATAAACAAAAAAGATCAATCCCGCAAAAAAAAATGGAAATAATAGTAAAAATGTATCCGAACAAATTCAAGTAAATCACCAGCACTGCGAATACCAGCTTTGCATAGAATTTTAATGTACCATCGATGGTTCAGTGGTAGAATGCTCGCCTTCCACGCGGGCGGACCGGGTTCGATTCCCGGCCGAAGCATATGAATCGCTGCTTCGTAAACGAGAGAGAGACTCAGGAGAGAGCACACGCACGCAAGCAAGGCACATAACGAAGCAACGTAACATAACGTAACGTAACGTGACGGTCAGAATTTTTGCGTCGCGACCCCTGATCGCTCAAACATAACCTGACGTAAAGAACTAAAGTTCCAAAAACATTTATTTCTCTATGGTCTGCCTCATAGAATATTTCTCTACCGTCTGTCCGTTGCATAAACGTTGAGAAACTTTTATAAAATCTCGAGCATCTAGGACTCTTGTTTGACTTGGATCCATTCATCTACAGATTCCATAGTGCTAACTAAATGATATAGCTTAATGGAAGGAGCAATGAAACTTCGATCATTCATATTGGATAATTGATTCAATTTAAAAAATTATATAATCGTGCAACCTACGGTGTTATTGTAATTTGTTTATTTATTCGTCATGTATTTACAATCTACGTGTGAACAATAAATATTACTATTAAATGAAATTGAATCTTAATAAGCCGAGGAAACAATATGAAGCTTAAACACCCTAGGAAAATTATATACAGAATGGAAAAATGAAATGGAATAAATTCATTATTTCAGTTACTGTAGCGGTTTTCTGATTTAGAGAGATAACCCGCAGTATCTCAGAAACTATTTATCCTACAGCTGAAAGAAAAAATTATTTATAACAAACTAGCATTCTTACGAGAAACTGCTTAAAATAAGTTTTCCACTCGAAATTTGGTTGGTTGGTGGGTGGACATATGTGTCGTTTAGCCGCAACTGATAATTCATCCGTTCCATAACTCTGTTGGTAATGAAAGCTCAAAACGTCTATTCGTCCAAAGGATGTGATATTAAAATAAACAAGCTTTATCAGGTTCTTATCTTGTTTTTTTAATTAAACTTTAGTTCAATATATTTTTTTAGGTTGCTAATAGAATATTAGAGAGATGTGACAAATCCTGTGCGACGTTATTACCGCAGACATTATATTGACAGTTGAGCATGCGCAGAATGAGTTCAAGAGACACATGGCGGTAATACCGTTAGCGCATCACCACAGAAAGAAAACAGATACGAAAGCTTGACAGAGAACAGTAAAAAGAGAGAGAGATGGGTGGACATATCCATTGAAATGCCCATCGTCTTATGTCGACTCCGTTCGGGCTGCTTCGCGAAATTTGTCAACAGAGTTGTCAATTTGCATAATACTTCCTTCAATTTACGATCATAGGTCAAATATTTTATAAGCAGTTTTTCAAGTGTGATAGTTATACACATACAAATAATCGATAATTACTTGTTTTAAATCAATTTTATTAACATTAAAAGAATTATACGATTAAAAAGATTATAATGTATAAAAATCATACCATAAATATATACTTTTTTCACAAACCACATCCTTGGCAACCATGCACAATAACTGTGACGGCTAACCTAACCTAATATAATCAAAAAGTCAAAACATGCCCAAAATCACTTGTAATCTGTGCTCAAAATTCACAACGCCATTTTTGTTTGCTTCATTGTTTGAAGGTGTTCAATCGGCGATATTAATTGTGTTATTTGACTTATCGATTGTGCGTTGTGGTAATATTTACTATAAAAATATAGTGGTATAGATTATTATTCTTATAAAATGGATAAACATCACGGCGGAGTGTATTGTTCATACATAGAGACTGTCCAAATAAATTTTATTCGGAATGAAAAATAAAGTTCTTTCGATTTCCAAGGGATGAGAGTATCTAATTTAATATCCCGGCCTATGATAAAAGAAATTTTAAAGTTTTTGATATTAACTTTGGTGCTACAAATTATTATCAAAATTCTCCCTTGCATAGGTGTATACTGTATTCCCTTTGATAATAAATAAATTAAGAATTATTTGTACTTTAAAATTTGGTTGATTTTTGTAATTATTTGTGTTCTCTAAAAATGTATTTATTAATTAATCTCCCAAGAGTAATGACTATTTATAACAAATCATAGGAATGTACATATAGGTATTCAATAAATACATAAATATATATATTCGATTATAATTATTGTTTTAATTCATGGCGCAGTTTTAAAGATTTAGTGGAAACTTCCAAAAAAACTAGATCCGGCATTAGAAATTGTTATTATCCCCGAGTCAACACTGCAATTTGGTAAGAAATTCAGAAAATATTTTAAGCTGGCAACATCGCGGCTATACCGAGTTAAAGGTCCAAGGTCATTGACGACGGAGCTGAAAATCGTTTGATGTTTTACCGGGATTCGTATCTGTTCTCTTTGGAATCTGTGGCATCACGTTATTTACGGCAGAACAACACCTCATGTAAAACGTTGCGCCATCCTACTTCGGACAGAATCGGATAGATCCGGTAGCGGCGAATTTAGAGGTTAAGTTGTTGTTTGTTATGATTATAAAGTGAAATGTTTGTATAATTTTTTCGAAATATTATTTAGATGATCTTTTAATTGCAAAATATGTGTTCTACACAGATGAGTGGTGACACTGGTTTCAACTTTTAGAGGTTAGTTCCAAAAATAAAGCACGTAAATAAAGCTAAGATGGCAATACGTATACCGTCCCAAAACACTAGAGAGATTTTAAGCCACATAAATTTTGACACACATTACACGCTAAACGTTAAACTGAGCATGCGCAGTCTTTCTAAAATAGGGGATGACATTTTTAATTATTTTAGTTTTTGAAGCCATAACCTGTGAACGACGTTACACGTTAAACGTTATTTTATTTGGTGTAACTAACCTTAAATTCTCTGTTTGTTTAATTTGATATGTATACATTAATCCATGACATTGATTATGGATAATATAAAGTAGTATATTAAAGTATAAGTGGATATTAAGGTCTTTAAAACACGCGCGATTTTTTGAGCACGACGGCGAAGCCGGAGTGCTCGAAATAGAGCAAGTGTTTTAAAGACCACTTATCCACGAATACTTTACGCTATTTTTTTTATTGGTGCACTTTGAAATTATAAATACTGGTCTATAACTACTACAACAACAAGAAATGGAAATTATAGATGGAAATAAGAACTGAATGTCAAATGGTTGAATTCGTGATGTTTATGATGTACACCTTGCGTTGTCATGGAAATGAGAAAAACATAAACTAATTTGTATTTTGATGGAAGTTCAACCTTATTGAGTTCTGTGAATGTCAATAGTATTAATTTAAATACCATTTCCTAAGATTTGAAAAATCGAAATATTAATATTTCAAACCATACCAACGGCACTTTCGATTTTAATTTATAAATTTGACATTGTTGAATATTGTTTGAATAAAAGTTTTGACGTTAAAAACTACTTCTGTTAGATCAATAATAAAAAAATTGTCATTTAGACATGATTTAGATTTCTCGAGTTGTTGATGTTGCCACGGTAACTTTAAAACACGCGCGTGCTAAAAAGTTCGATTTAAACACGCTGAGGCGTGCTTTAAATAGGTAAAATGGTTCACCAATAAAAAAAAATATTAAAGATGTATATAGTATATTTTGCTCGATATTTTGAGTCCCAAAATATAATATAGTATTGAAATATGTTATTTAAAATTATTTGTGCATAGTTTTAATACAATTCTGATAGTTTTCCATATTTTTTTTATTCAAAGAAATAAACATAATACATTTGACAATTATGTCAAAACCTTAATAAGGTTTCGTTTATTTCGACGTAAATAACGGAGTACGTTATCGCTTATTAAGGTGATCGGTTATTTTTTTACTATTGCGCATGAGCAAAATAACCGATAACGTATAAGGTTGATCAAATAATGGCCGTTTGCACCAATTGATATTTAATTAGACTTAAAGTTAAGTGGCGCTTTGAGAAAGTTTTGATTTGCACCATGAAATACTTGTCATTTTAAGCTGCACCTACCTAACCTTAGAAAATCGCTGGCTTATTCTCCACTTATCCTCAAAGTGGAGATTTCTAACCTAACATTCTTGTGATTTCATTGAAAAATATGTCAATTATTTTTCTGTTTTCGGATCTTTTATTTTTGAAGAAGGATGTATTGTTTATGTAGGATGATCTGGATTTTCTGGAAAATGGTTTTCAAGAAGACGGTACAACCGTAAAAACTATTATGAAGAATTGGAGAAAAAAAAGTTTTTTCCAAAGGTTTCGCTTGACCAAGCCCACTGTTTCACAAATCGTAGAAATGCTAGAAGATTCTTTGGAGCATCCGAACAATTTGTAAGCCCAGACAGGCCATCAGTTTTCTTATTTTCAATAAACTCCTTTCTATTTTGCAGCTAAGAATATTAGCAATTTTTTTTTACCGAACTGTATAATTTGCCGATCTAATTTTCTAATTTCTTACTATGTTTTCTATAATAAACAATTTTCTTATTTAAAAAACAAGAATAAAATCCTTTGATTTTCAAAGAATTGACTTCAAAGAATTTCCTCGGTTGTTTCAAACCATAAAAACGAAGAGTCACTAGAAACCATAGAGAAATAAATAAAACTCAACTTAAATAGCGGGGTTGACAAATGTATTGTACACTTAGCTAAGAAGCAGAGCAAAAACATTGGTGCAACTGAACTTTAACTAAGCGACCCTTAAATTTTAAACTCGCCATAGATATTCTGAGCTAATGCTTCTATTGGTGCAAACGGCCATTAGTGGCTTAAAATTAAAATTACGGAAATCTACATCCAATTTTGAATGATCATTCGAGATAGGTATCACGTTTCGCATTAACTATAAGTATTCTATTTTAACGTTTGATATTTGTCTTTTCTTTTTATATTCCTATTTAAAGAATAGATATAAAATTTTTATAACTATGTACCTACCAATATAAAATAAATTGTATCGGTAAGAAACCTAGTCAAAAGCGATCTTATCGTGCGGGTTCAAAGGTCACTAACCATATGTATCAAATCAGAAGACACAGAGGTTACCAAAAAGTGAGATTACAAATAGAGCCGGGAAAGATAATGATTGTTGATGTTTCCTGCACACTGGTTGACGAATTTTCACTATTTCACTCATTCTCGAAATAATCTATGGCACTCATTACATAAGTAACTTCGTAAGTAATTGGCATGTGTCCGAGGAAGAAATTTTTTCTGACCACAGACACATATATTTTCAAATTTCACGTAACCCGCGAAAAACGAACTGGGAAGCATATAATGCAGAACTAGTTAACAGTTTAGACAGAGAGATGGTAAAAATTAAGAACACAACAGTCCTAGAGATAGCAGCAGACCTAACACAGGAAGCAATTATCTCAGCGTTTGAAAACAGCTGCCCAACGGTGAGGAAGAAATCCAATGCCCTGGTGGACAAATGAACTTGCCGAAAAACGGAGACAGTTGAGAAAGAAGTTTAATAGAAGTAAAGAAAATTCAGAAGAATGGACGGATTATAAGAGGGCCCTAACTGAATACAACAAACTGATAAGGAAAGTCAAGAGAGACTCCTGGAGGATACACTGTGATGAGATAGAACAGACTCACGAGTGTGCCAGATTGCAGAAGATTCTCTCCAAGGACCCTAATCAGACTATACACGTTATCAAAAAAGATAACGGGCAATACACTGAAAATGGGAAAGAAACCATGGAAGAGCTACTTAAGGTACACTTCCTTGGATTAATACCTACCATGCCACCGCAGAACTCTCCAGCGACAGAACTGGATCGACCAAGATAAACTGGCGAATATCGAAGGCAGTGGTAGATGCGGAAAAAACAAAATGGGACCAGACGGGATTTATCCTATCCAACACCAAAAAGGAGGCAACACACTACACTACAGGGTAAATGAATTGCTCAGAGCTAGCCTAGCTCTAGGGCATATTCCAAGAACCTGGCAACGCATCAGAGCTACATTTATACCAAAACCTGGAAAATCTTGACAGGACACGGCTAGAGCTCTGAGACCAATCAGTCTAATGTCATTTTTGCTGAAGACTTTTGAAATCTTCTCGATAGACATATCAGAGACGGTATACTGGCTACAAGACCAATACACCGAGATCAATATGCATACAGAGAGGGAAAATCAACCGAAACAGCATTACATCAACTCGTAAAAAGGACTGAATACGTGCTGGAAAACAGAGGTACTGCTCGCAGCCTTGATATAGATGGAGCTTTTGGCAACACCTCCTATGAATCTATAACTAAGGCGACGAGGAATTTTGGGATCGATGCCACGAAATGCAGGTGGATAGACTGCATGCTCAGAAGTAGGCTTATAGAAACAACTCTGATGAAGGAGACAATGGCCGTACGTGCAACCAGGGGTTGTCCGCAGAGGGTATAGTTGAAATAATACCCTTCTTGGTGTGCGTCATCGATTGTTAATCTCCTTCTATCACATTACGTAGGAAGAAATGGAAAAAAAGGCAGGTCTGTGATTAATCCTAATAAAAATTTCACAATAATGAACCGTTTGAATGTTTTACAAACGTTAACCCTAATCTTTGACTTACAAGAATTTGATTGGTTGATGTTTAGATTACGCGCTAGCACAGCCTATCAATCGCGAGGTTAAAATACTATGAAGGCGTAACTTTCGTAGCGGCAATGTGTCTGAAGTCTTTTTCTACTGTCACACTGACAGTTCTTGTCAGGTGTGTACTTTGTTGCTTACGGTCAATTATTATTTATAAAAAGTGAATATTAATCTTATTGTTTTATTTATTTAAATAATACAAAAATATGCCTAGATACGAAAAAACATCAGTATTTTGAAAGTTCTCAAGTATTTTCAGTTAGAAAAAGAAGCTGGTAATTATGAATTGCATTGCCTTTTCGAATTTGGCTGAATACGATCCAGATGATTTTATTTATCAAATCTAAGGTAGCTACTTGTCAAAATAGCAAATAAAATAAACGACATGCCGAAAACCCGGATATACGTCACAATCGATGACGCACACCAAGAAGGGTATTATTTCAACTATAGTACTATCTCCGCTGGTGTGGAACCTGGTCATGGACGGGCTCATCAAAACCCTACACAGAGAAGTATTCAACACTATAGGATATGCAGACGACCTGGTAATTCTATCCCAAGGTATATTTCAACAGTACAACCAGAGACAGACTCCAGATGGCTTTAAATGTAGTAACAGGCTGGACTGTAAAAGAAGGGCTACGCATTAGTCCTTCAAAAACACAGATAATTGCGTTCACCAGAAGAAGGATAAGGGAATGACTTGGTCGTTTAACGCTTCAAGGTGAATCAATACGATTGTCGAATTAAGTAAAATATCTTTGGGTTATCCTAGACCCAGGCTTAACTTGGAACCGACACCTTCAGCACGTGATCAAGAAAGCAGAGGTGACCTTCATGGTCACCAGACGCACTTACGGCACTAAATGGGGACTTAGACCCAGCATGTTACACTGGCTGTACAAAATGGTTATCAATCCCAGGATCACATATGCATGTCTGGTATGGTGGCCAAAGATCAGACAATCCTCTGCTATGCTAAAACTAAGCAAGGTCCAAAGACTTGCATGCATTGGCATTACAGGGGCAATGAGGACTACTCCTACATCGGCGCTGGAGACAATGCTAGACCTTCCTCCGCTACATACTGTCATAATGTGCGAACCAAGGGCAGCACTAACCCGTCTGGAAAAAACATCAGACCATGACGTGGCACATGGGAGAGGACACACAGAGATGAGGCATGTGGATGACATCTTCAAAATGCCAACAGACCACATGACCACCAGATATATCTTTCGCAAGAACTTCGAGATTGTCATCAAAGATCGAAAGGAGCTTGAGGAAGAGAACGCACCACCACCAGAGCGAATGAGCTGATCTGGTATACAGACGGATCAAAAAATGAGCTCGGCACCGGAGCGGGCATATACAGCAAGTCGAGCAAATATGAAGGAATCGTCTCGCTAGGAAAATACGCCTCGGTATTTCAAGCAGAGGTCTATGCAATACTTGCATGTGCATGTGCAAATAATATGAGAGCCTACAACAACACGCAGATCAGGATCTACAATGACAGTCAAGCTACCCTTAAAGCACTTCAGCGCTATATGGTGACATCTCGGCTAGTATGGGAAGGCGGCGAAGAACTGGCGACTCGGAACAGTGTAACACTGGAGTGGGTCCCAGGTCATAAAGGAATAGATTGCAATGAAAAAGCTGACGAACTCGCAAGAGCAGGATCGTCAACTCTGATGAACGGACCCGAACCTGCTGTGGGCATCTCCAGATGCTTAACGAGGTCATGGTTAAAAGGGTGGGTGAAAGAACAACACAATAAACACTGGAAGAATACGCCCAGGCAAATACATGGGAAGAAATTCATGAAAGAACCATCAGAAAAAGTAGCGAAAGAACTGCTCTCAATGAGCAGGAACAAACTACGCACCATAACGGGTCTACTTAAGGGACACTTTCCCACAAAGGAGCACCTAAACAAAATAGGGCTGTATAACGGAGACCTTACATGCAGAAGATGCAAAAAGGATACCGAAACAGCTCTGCATAAATGCCACTGTGAGTCGCTGGACCACAGAAGGCAGAACCCAAATAACTCCAGAAGACTTCTACAACCAACCAGCAAAGAACCTGTATGAGCTAATACATGGAACGGATTGGCTGAATAGGTTGTAGTCAGAACACTAGGAGTATCCACAATAAGCCCAGGAGTCTGAGGTAGTGCCGGCGAAGGGACGGCTCCTTTTAAAAAATAAAAAAAAGTAACGAATTAAAATCTTCCATTAACTGATTTTTTAATGACCATTAATTTAATATAATGGATCATATTTCTTTAAAAATTATGTGACATATTTTACTGGATGCAAATTGTTGGCATGTACACCCTAGTAAGACAATTTATTATCACTAATAACTATTATTAATAGTCAACTTTCTTTGTCAAATGCTTTGAAAGTATACTTAGTGTTTTTATCAAAAAAAAATTCTGCCAAAAATATTCGTGTGTGCACGGCTCTGGAGACATTTTGCGCTTAAAAGTATTTACCCACCCCTGCCCAAAATAAACATTAATATGAAAAGAAAAGGTTGTTTTATTTTCAGCATTTATTCGAAAATGACAAAGAATTTAAATATAAGGTAAAGTACATCTAATATCAATCAAACTTAAAAACTATGAAAGATAAACATTTTTGCACTTATAAATTTGGTTATATCACTTAGTTATTAAAAACGTCCTATACTGATGGTTAAATATAATCAACAGAACAATTGGTTGTCTGGTTGATTGAAGTGTTCACGTTTTAAAATATTGTAAATATTAATCAGAACATTTAATTAAAATTCACGATCTGATAATACTACTGGAGCGATCAATGTCCATCCGTAGAGTAATAAGCATAGCCAGCTGGAAATTGTCTTCACCCACATGGAAGCTGTATTGTAATTGAGACCTTCCAAACTCGAATTTGGACTGCAATAAAAAAAATGTTTTATTTATTACCATAATTATTACGTATAAATTATAATTTTTAACTTACTTGAACCAATTGGTAAGTGTCATCATCACATATAGAGTAGCCAATGCAAA
>CAJUYH010007012.1:0-18599 GCA_910591685.1 Galerucella tenella
TTTCCTTCTTTATTAGCGCTACTTTTGTGAAAAATAATTGAAACCACATCATTACTACAAAAAAAGGTATACCTATCTGTTAGTATCTCCAAATCTCAACGGTTTTAGAGATAATGACGTTCGAAAAATGTAGTGTGTACGATCATAAAACCGTTTAGATTTGGAGATACCAACAGATATACTGTTTTTTTGTTGTAACGATGTGGCTTTAATTATTTTCCACAAAAGTAGCGCTATTGAAAAAGGTAAAAAAGTTTTGCGTACATTTATGCCGCATACGTGGCCTATGTGGCGCCCTCTACAAAATACATCGAAATATGTACAAATTTATGATTTCTCATATTAAAACACCCCGAACCTCAACTTTTTGTGCATATACGCAAAAAAACGTTGAAGCCATTGTGAAAAACGAGAATTAAAATTCCATGATCAACACCCAGTATCTCTCTTAATATCAACATTCTATTGAGGCTAGTTGATTTAAATCGCAATATTTTGTACTGTACTTCTATGTACAATTATTTAAGGACCACCCTGTATAATGTAACTTAGCTCATATTCCTATTTCTACAGGAGTGAAGTAAGCTTTTTTATTCAAGCGGTACATAATATTGCTCCACAAAGGTAGCTCCCTTAGAGCACACAGAAAACTCGTTTACAGCCAAAGCATTCCATTAAGTATATTCCAAAAGTAATTCCAGAATATAAATAGTGAATTCAATTTGAAAATTAAATATTTAAGCCCATTTTCATCCTCAAGTAACCTCAAAAGACTATTGTGTTAAGTATTATACTAGTGAATATTTGAACTAAATGTATAATATCACGTCACAATCTTGCTTCTTTCACTATCCTACAGAGTAAGTTATTATTAATCTCATCTATATAAACCAGAATCCACCATGAATACACCATTGAGAAAAAAATCATTTATGTATTCAAAGTTCCTCTTTTGGAAGTGACTCTTTGCTCGAAAACACATACTTTTTTCTACAACCGCACTTTTAATGGCCTAAAGTTTTTTTATTCTGAGATATATGGAGCACTGTCATTTTCAATATATAATATATTATTATTATTTCGTACAAGGTAGCTACAGCAAACGTATAGCTGCTAGAGTTTATAATATAATACCCTTCTTGGTGTGCGTCGTCGATTGTTAATGTCTTTCTAACACATTGCTGAAAGGAATGAAAAAAAGGTCAGGTCTGCGATTAATCCTTATCAAAATATCACAATAACAAACCGTTGAAATGTATTATAAACGTTAACTCTGATCATTGACTTAAAAAATTTGATGAGTTGATGTTTAGAATACGCTTAAGCGCGACCTATCAATCGGGAGAAATTACAGCACTTAAAATAGGATGCAGATGTACCTTTCGTAGCGGCAATGTGTCTTACGTCTTTTTCTAATATCCCACTGACAGCTCTCGTCATGTCTGTACTTTGTTGTTCACAGTCAATTATTATTTATGAGAAGTCAATATAAATCATTTTTATATTTATTTAAATAGTACAAAAACGGAAACACATCAGCATTTTGAAAGTTCTGAAGTATTTCCAGTTAGAAGAAGAAGCTGGTAATTATTAATTTCATAACCTTTCCGAATTTGGCTGAATACGATCCTAATTATTTCATTTTTTAAATTTAAGGTTAGCTGTATGTCAAAATAGCAAGTGAAATAAACGACACACCCAAAATCCGGATGTACGTCACGAACGATGACGCACACCATATATTTGTTTTTCATCACCAGTTTTTGAAGTCGTAACGAACGAACAGAACAGCATAACCCAGATTGCAAAAATATCTGACTAGAACCAATAAAATATTATAAAGCTGCTTTTTCTATTCAGTCTAGTATGTCTTTATTCCAATTTTTGAAAATATTTATTGCCTCCATGGTTCCTACACGGCTGTGGTTACATGCAAAATTTGAATACTAAACCGGCCTTCCCAATAGTAGAGGTGGGATTATTCAGTATATATCATGCAAGAACTGACCTGTTCCAAAGTTGATACAGTGTGAATCATCTCCTACCTCGTATCGAGACATGTATGAATTGTGTCAAATAACCATCAAAAAATGTCTGCTTCCATATTTTGATAATATACAGGGGAAGTTTTGAAGTAGAACATTTTCATCAGAACATTATCTACGAACTCCGAACACTCTACCTACTTTATTTGGTGGTTTTTATGGGAACTTTTCAATAATTTCATTGCCAATAATTTGGTACGATTCGGTTCTGGATCAAAGGCTGTTCCTATGACTACATAAAAAAGTAACTATAGCACTGTATAGTACCACAGAACATCTAAATACATAAAAATTAGGAAGCTTTTTATGAACTAGGTAAGTTACATAAAATTATAATCTATTTACAAGGAAATGAAATGAATTTGTCTAAATATGGGATTAACTAAAGTATTTAACAAGTTGGTCCAGTCTTAACGACCAACTTGATATTAACAATTCTCCATTATTGAACCTTTTTACCTAGAAAGATTCCTGTAGGATGGTTGTGAATGAGTTTCCAGGTAAATTTTTTAAATACTTTAGTTAATACCATATTTAGAGGAATTCATTTCACTTCCTTGTAAATAGATTATAATTTTATTGTTAAATATCCGTATAATTTAGTATTAAGGCACTGTATAAATAGAAAGTACATCATTATACCTCAATTCGTTTGAAAAAGCTACTGTGTTAGCGAAACGCGTCACTTTATGTTTAAATACAATGTAGACTTAACAAAATAAAATTGTTTGATTTCATAACTTAATAGATCATTCTTGGCACAAATAGATCACCCATCAATTTCTCTATTTTCAAAATACTGAACGTTTTCAATATAATAGGAATATATCAATAATAATACATATTGCTTCTGAATACTTCCACCTTATCAATTCTACCTTACCTTTCGAATTATTGATGGCGCAATGTTCATCCCAGAACCATTTGGCCTGTACCATATTTCCATTAACCACCACTAAAAACCGAATTCGACCATTTCCATTTACCGACAGGCGATTGACAAATTAACAAAAATAATTTATTGTCCACTATATAAAGATTTAAAAGATGGAATATTGAAAACTGCATGTCACACAAGTCTGTCTTTTTTAACTACCTTTGGCAAATCGCATTTTTAGTGTCGAAACGAGCGCGAAAATCTGCAAAAGAAACCAAATGAAAGTGATATAATTTTATATCATTTGATAAAATGTATTAAGAAAAATAATTCACTCTTATACCTGTCATTATAATATATAATTGTATTTTTTTAAGATGAAAAGTTCAAAATTTTATTTTTCTTCAAACTTTATTGTTTTATCTCGAATGGAATTATGCAAGTTATCTTTTGTTTCTTAAGCGTCCCATCAAGTGTATCTTTCGTAATTTAGGTTTAATATTCCGTGATAATTTGTAACTCTGTAATATTTGATTTCTCAATGATACGTCAGTCATTGTCTGTCATCTTGTGGATATAATTAAAATAATGTAATATAATTATGTTTTTTTTTCTGCAGGCGTGGAAAAAGTAAAGTAGGCACCCAGTGTCAAAAACATCTTTAGTCACTCGTTTCATAAGGCATTCGTTATGCTTCGCTTCACTCGTGCCTCAGAAAACGAGACTGAAGTAATGCTTGGTACTTGATATACTCTTTTTTAAAGCCCTTCACGAAAAGATGTCATTTTGTAATTTCATGCCCTCGTATAGTTTCAAATACCTACTTTGAATTTAATAAGAAAAAACAAAAATACTAGATATTATCTATTTGCTTGGTTTGCCTAGTTTGACATCACTCGTTAATTGTTTAGACTTGTCAGTTTGGGCTGGAAGCATTGTTATTTTTTGATTTCCGATTCGGAAAAAGAATTAAATTTTTCAAATACACTAACTAGAAATAGTTATTCAAGCTGGGGAAATAGAATTTATTATCAGTAAAATCTAAGAAGTATGAGGATAAAATATACCTTTATGAAGAGAGTTTAATTTTTTTATTTAATAAAAATGAAATAATGCAGTTATAAATCACATTATTCACATTATATAAACGTGGTTGTACAGACAGTAAGTACTTCATTTGTTAAAACCATTTCGTTGAAATGTCACTTTCGTCACTCGTAAAACAAATTATTTAATAACTCAAAAAAATATAAAAACTAATAACATTAAAAATGTATGAATACTGTTATTACCTGAATCACATCAAAACTATAGTTTCTTCGTTGAAATCACTACTACGAACTATACAAATCGCTTCGTTCTTTTAAAAACAATAATACTTGACGGAGTTTTTTCTAAACAAAAAAACACTGGTTGCTCACAGGTTTACTTAATTCTTATTGGCGCTTGATAAGTGACTCGATATATTTATGTATTTAGTCAATAGATAGAATTGTTGCGATGGATATTTTTGAATATACGAGGAGTAGAAGGAAATACTCCAGTTTTGTACAAGGACAGTTTTGATTCAAATAAAGACATGAGTGAGAGTGAGTTTTAAGAATTGAACAATTATTTTTAGGGGAGGGAAGGGCACTACTTTGAACATTATTATGCGAAATAGTATAATATAGTGTTGCATATTATGTCCTCATAACGCTTTCTATAATGAGCTAAAGGTAAGTATACTGTGTACCCTTTTTTAATAGGGTTCATTCATTTGGGCAAGTTTCCTTCCATCATACACGTATAATAAAATTATTATTGAGGTGTTTATTTTTGTGTGAAAATTTCCGCTTACCATGGAAGTTCCATACAATTTTTAAAAAAGAAATATTTATTTGCGCAAAACTTTCTATCTACCATGGTCATGAGATGGAATTGGTGTAAGGGAATCACTGATTTGTGAAAATTCTCATTTACCATGGGCTTATTCAGGATGGTTGATTCATTTGGACACATATCTTCCCATGATAGGCTAATGGTGGCATTTTTGAAAAGGGATTAGTTTTTGTATGAAAATCTCCATTCACCATGGGAGTACCACACGATATTCAAGAGGATAACATTTGTTTGCAGAAATTTGTATCTACCATGGACATCACTGATTTGTGAAAATTTCCATTTACCATGGACGTACGATGAACATTTTTACAGGGGTTAATTTATTTAGACAAATGCGCACGAGATGGCGGTGAAAAGAATGGATAGACACAGAAACGGGGTGTTGGGGGAAGATTGGGAAAGAAATATTATAGGGAAATTGTTCACATGGAAAGGAGAAGGAGTGGAGGGCAGGAATCGGGAAGGCCAGGATACTGGAGGGTAGGGAATATAAGTCGGATAAGGCTGGCAGAGAAGTGAAGTAGAGGAGAGGGGGAGAAACGTTGGAGTAAGGAAGGCCCCAGCGATAGATGGGTGATACAGGTGATATGGTGGAGGGGCTGTTGGATAACAATGGGGAGTACTTCTTGGAACTATTCAACATTGTGCTGAGGGAGGAAGAGTTCCCGGAAAGGTGGAAAGTGACCTGAGTGATACTTTTGACGGAGACAGGTGGAGATGGGAAGCGAACGAGGGACTACAGACCCATCAGCCTGCTGTGCTATTTGGGTATATTGATAAAGGAGATGGTAAAGGTAAAGATTAAGGAAGGAGTTGTTTGGAATGAGGGTTATGTGGAATACCTAACAAGTTCCTGGGATACAATTCACTGTATCAAACAACCAGTTTATGGAATACATAATACAGTTTCCTGGAACACAGTTTCTTGAAGCACAATGTTTGGAGTTCCTATACAAGTTCCTGGGAATAACAGTTCCTTGAGATCTGACTGTTTCCTGTGTTACAGACAAGTTTCTGGGCCACAGTTCCTGTGTGACAGACAATTTCCTGTGGGTCAAAAAGTTCCTGATTAACAGGAAGCTTCCTGAATATGGTTCCTGTAGACAATCCGTAGTACCTACATCGACAGCTTCATCATCAACATCATCTTCATCATCAACGTCATCTTCATCCTCAAACAATTATTGTACTTTTGATAAGTATTTTTTCATTTGCTACTAACCCTTTTTCATGTAAACTTAAAAACCGTCATTATATAAATTTTTTTGCTCTGTTGGTTTTATTTATTATACAGAAACTTCAAGTTTTTTTTTGAACAGATTAAAAGTTAGCTGACCTTTAGATTCGATTTTCTTTCTAATCTTCTTTTAGGAAAGAAAAATTAGTGGCTCCCTAAAATAGCTTTTTCTGTTATTCTAGTTATGCCAAAATTTGTTTTTCTTAAGATTAATAAGGTAACAAAGCCCTGCGAACTGGCTTAGTTTACCTCCAAATTCAATTGTTAGTTAGGCAAGAACCTGCAATAATCAGCATCATTTTTTTTTTCAACGACATTCAATCTCATTATTTGTTTCATTGGCGCTCGACGCCAATCAACATTTTGGTTTCACTGTTCCATACTGTTCCATTGGCCTTATCTCATCTCTGGATGGGCTTGGTGGACAGGGCTCTTTTGTACATTGGTTATAATACGAAAATTTAACAATTTCTCATGACAACTAGTGCGGAAAAGTGACTCTTTCAATACTAAAATCAATCACAGAATTTCAATAGACACCAAACTAGTTCCAAATCATTCGGAAAATAAGCATCATTGATCTAAAAAATGTTCACGAATAAAATGGTTATTTCATTCCATCAATATTTTCGTTAAAACAAACTGTCTTGCAGGGATAATCTGGCTTGAGCAATTTTATTAATGGATAAAGTTTAGAGTTCGGGCGTAAATTAAAATTTGTTCAGTTTTACGTGTTGGACTTGGATTATTTTCTTTTTTAGCTAAAGGTAATTATTTGCTCGTTTTGTTTAATTTGTATTCGGAACTTCATTAATAATTTCATGGTTATGACTGCAGTA
Organism: Galerucella tenella; assembly: GCA_910591685.1. NCBI lineage: Eukaryota > Metazoa > Arthropoda > Insecta > Coleoptera > Chrysomelidae > Galerucella > Galerucella tenella. The sequence goes on from CAJUYH010007012.1 coordinate 6,883, forward strand.
ATCGTATCAACAGATATAAACTGTTAAAATTACGGATTGTAACAATGTTAGTCAAGAAAATTGTTGTTTGGTGACTGAAAATGGGTTATACTAGATATAATGTAGAGTATAATCTGTGTATCAGAATTTCATTTGTTTATGTGTACAAACAACGAGTGCAAACATGTTTTTATTTGCTTAGAAAACACTCGTGAAAATTTCCAAACTCTCAAACGTTATGTATGGCAGAACAAACAATAATAATTTCCATAGATAATCATAATTTTTTAGTAAATAGAAACATAAGTTCACTTTAGGAAGATTGAGTATTCCTTAATTTTCTTTAACTATTATAGTACTTTCTAAACTGGGCATGGTTGGCACGATTGAAAACTAGATAATTCTCCAACAAACAATAGGAATTCTCATGGATATTGATGCAGTTTGAGATAATATAAACAAAAATAATTTAGGGAGATTGAGTATTGCTTAACTTTTATGAAATTTTCAAACTGGGCATGGTTGGCTTGTTACATTTTTTATGTTAGTTTTTGTTTAAAATATTGATAAATTCTTAATATTAGGTACAACAGAAAATATCTATTATGTATTATTCTTTAACATCGAACCCAGATTTAGTGCTCACATTGTTCACATTCAGCGACAAAGACGTGCCGCGAACTCTCCTCGAACCTTGTCTATAACTCCGGAAAATACTTGTTCATCCTTAATACGTAACCTTTCTTTGAATTCATTTATATTTTGTAGTACATTTTGGTACACTTCACTTTTATCCAGCGTTGATTCTCCGTAGCCCAGTCCCGATAAGTTTGACGATTGACATGACCGTTTAGTGGAAATGTAACTTTAACAGAGAAATTCCTTCGGGATAAATGGAACACGTTTTAGAAGAGAGCGGGGAGAGGATTTGATAGTTATTATATTTTCAAAATCCCAATATTACCAGATATTATTTCACATTACTCTTTCCCTGATGTCAGCAAATCTCACCCTTGCATTATATCCAGGTTAGAATTGAATCATGGCCAATTCTCGGCTACAGAAAGTAGGAATACTTTTTATTTGATAGTAAAATATGTCAAGACAACTAATATTGATATTATTTGTTCCAACCGAAATCAGAAACTGTCAGAAGCGATCGGAGAAAAACTGGTCATCACAGACAACCAGTTTACTTCCACGCAATTCTATCACTGTTTGCAATGGTCGACCATTCTTTGATCGTTTCTGATTGCCGTTTATATGTCCATATCAGATACTTAGTATGTGTGCAAATAGCGAGAGCTGGTGCCAGTGCTACATCACACACATACACGTGACGGTAATGGTTGAGCGGTCCTGCTTTAATTTTTTCAATTATCTACTTCAACAACAAAAATCAATAACAAAACATGTTTCTGGAAGCGTGTTAGCCATTGTCACCTCTAATGTGGCTCCTTTGTTAAATACTGTAGTTTACTCGGAACAAACAATGCCATTAAAAGTTTATTTTTCAGTTTACGAAGTTGCAACATATGAAAACCTCAATGTTTATGAATTTCCAAAAGTTTTGTCTCTGGTTTAATTTAAAACCTCGACTAACTTTTTGACAAAATTTGTTTTGGTTACTCCCAAAACAAGGAGAAGGTCTTTAATACTCGTAATTGAGTCGCTTCCTTCTCAAAATTACTAGAGAGTAGAATAGTTGTTAGTCTTCATCATCACGTACAGATCCGGAAATGAGTTTAAAAAGGGATTAGTTATTAATATTTGTATTTATTATAATTGATCCAAGTAATTTTATCAATTCATATCCACCATTAGTGTCAATGAGAAATCCGTTTTTTTTTGGAAGAAGCTAAAGCCAATGCGAGATTTTTCTCGTCTCAACTTATGTTGGTCTTCTCTAGAAAACAGTCTGTAATTGAATTGTGTACATTTTATTATTCATATAATATTCCATTTTCCAGTATAGCGTGAATAGTTATTTATTGTAATGGTATCAGATAATTAAATTACTTGAGTCAACTCTATTCATAAAAGGATTACAGAAAAACAGAAATGCAAGAAATAAATATGTATAATAAATTAATTTGAATACAAATTTTGAAATAAAAATAGAAAGACTTACCTTGAATCAATAAAGTATCATATATTTTTTTATCATATCCAGTAATAATTAAAGCAAGTTTAGAATTCTTCATTTGAAATTAGTTTTTCATAATCCATATGAAAATAATCCGTCAAAAAATTTGCGGGTTATACATATTTTGCTGAGAAAAATCCAAAAAAAGATTTTTTTCCGTCACTTGAGCCATAACTTTTGGACTAGTTAATTTATACAAACCACAGTTTAAATGTATTGCACTGTACGGAAAAGTGATCAACAACATGTGTTCTCGCTAATTATAACAACATTTCAGTGAGTTTCTTCAAAATATTGTTAAAATTACCACTTTTATAAATATATATTTGACAGGCTACAAATTTGTATGAGAACAATTAAATCAAATGACAAATGACATATAGAAGCTCTAGCGTAATGTGTGACATGGTTGCCAGCTGTAAACGATTACGTGAGAATCATGATATTTTTAAAATATTAATTAATTATTGCATTCGAATATAATCTTAGAAAGTATTGGATGGGAGGGATGAATGCATTGTAATGCACATCAATCTATTCAAGGAGAGGGAAAAAATATAATAATTGGATTCACCCTTCCCCTTCTAGAATAACTTAATAATTTAGTTATTCTAGAAGGGGAAGGGTGGATCCAATTATTATATTCCCTTCCCCTTCTGGAATAACTTGATGTGGATTACAAAGTATTGGATATTTTTTGAAGGGAAGGCTGAATACAATGATTATATATTTGTTTCCCCTTCTTCAAATACGCAATATAAGGATATCATCATACATAAAATGTGTTTATAATTTGATTTATGTTCTTGGGTTTGTCTTGAATGAATCTAACTAAAAATATAGTCTAATAAAATATTTAATTTCGTATCTTAATAGTCATGTGTAGCATGATTGTCGAGTAGTCGATTACAGCTCGGCAACCACGCTACAAAGTATTGTATTTTGTTCTATGTTTTGTAGGTTGCATATCTGTGCATGCGATTATTATTAAAATTATTTATATCCAAACTGGTTGCCTGTCAAATATATAATTATAAAAGTGGTAATTTAAACAATATTATGAAGAATCTAACTGGATTTTTCTCATAGATAGCGAGAACACATGTTGTTGATCACTTTCATGTACAGAGCAATACATTTAAACTGTTTTTTGTATGGAATATCATGCCAAAAAGTGATGGTTCAAGTGGCGAAAAAAATCTTTTTTTGGATTTTTCTTTGTAAATTGTGTATAACCCGCAAATTTTTTGACGGATTATTCTCAAAATCAGTCAAAAATTCGTGTTTCCCTATAGTTCAACGGACCCATCAATATGTATTAGTTACACCTGAAATTGAAATCATTAGTATACAATATTTAATAATCAATATAAATTATATTTTTGGCAGAATTATAACCTAAATTAAAATTGAATGTCACTGTCAAGATGAAGTATGTTTTGGGAAGACAGAACAGTCAGACAGAATCAGAGAATAATATTTTCAGAGATGGTTGTTAAGGAGATAATGTGTACTGCATTGTGATTGGAGCAATAAAATCAAAATTTAAAACGTTAATTGAAATAAATTCACAATTAGTTTATATAAAATATGTAATTGGAAAGATTTATTGGACATTGGTTATGAGTTTACATGAATTAAAATAAAGTTATTGATGGTAGAATATTATATATAAGATATTTAGGAGGTACACATAATTTCAAGGTTTTTTATAAATAAGGACATTTTAAAGGGTAAATTTAGTGAAGTTCTTAGTGATATAACAGGTAGAAAGAATTACAATAGTGCAAGAATAAATATTATAGACAATAATAGACAATAAACAAAAAATTATGAAATTTTGCAATTAAAAAAAAATCAAGTGCTTTGGAAATATGACATAGCAACGGGGGTTGTTGATTGAAAAAACAGGAGAGTAGAAGTGGATTTGAAAAAGGAGTTTGAAAATTTGATTCACCTAAAAGTAAAAATTTATAATAAAGCTAGAGAAATTAGTTAAAAAGTTTAAAAATACCAAGAAAGGTTCAGTAAAATACCAAGAAATAGAAGAAAAGTGAAATATACATGAAATACCATCAAGAAGTTGTTCCAGTATCCCAGAGGAGAATCAGAATCCTCAATCTTCCTGTGAAATCCTGCAATCCCGTCTACCTCATCAAATTTACGAATCCTCATCCAACCAGTTAAAAATTTAATATTAAAAAGGTTATAGTTGAAATAATACCCTTCTTGGTGTGCGTCATCGATTGTTAATGTCTTTCTAACACATTACGTAGAAAAAAATGGAAAAAAAGGCAGGTCTGTGATTGATCCTAATCAAAATATCACAATAATGAACCGTTTAAACGTATTACAAACGTTAACGCTAATCTTTGACTTACAAAAATTTGATTGGTTGATGTTTAGATTACGCTCAAGCTCAACCTATCAATCAAGAGTTTAAAAAACTATGAAGGCGTTACTTTCTTACGTCTTTTTGTACTGTCACACTGACAGTTCTTGACAGGTCTGTACTTTGTTGTTTACGGTCAATTATTATTTATGAAAAGTGAATATTAATCTTGATTTATTTTATTTGAATATTATTTATTTATTTGAATAATACAAAAAATATGCATGAATACACGGAAAAACATCAGTATTTTGAAAGTTCTCAAGTATTGTGAGTTAGAAAAAGAAGCTGGTAATTATTAATTGCAAAGTCTTTTCGAATTTGGCTGAATACGATCCTGATGATTTTATTTATCAAATTTAAGGTTAGCTATATGTCAAAATAGCAAATAAAATAAACGACATGCCGAAAACCCGGATATACGTCACAATCGATGACGCACACCAAAAAGGGTATTATTTTAACTATAGTCAATTATTGGTACCAATAAAATATTATCAAAAGCATATGCATATCAGAAGTACATCTAAAATAAATTTCAAAATTATTCATAATTCACTTTAATCAAAATTAGATAAGAGCTCACCTTGGATTTAAAATTTTATTTCCTTGATTTTGTAGGTTAGGTAACTGTATTTGTGTAATTGTTTCTTTTCTTTTGTAGTATTAGTTAAATTTGAGCTGATATTCATGTAAATATCATACAAGACAATCACAATTATTATTATTAAACTGTTTTGTTGAATTGAGTTCCATTTTATTAGGTATAAACAAAAATTTTCATAATATCACACCATAGATATTCATTTGATGTGAACTGAATTGTTTGCAACTCTCCATACTCTGTGACTTTATATACTCATCGACAGAGACATCTACTTCTCATTTTAGTTGTTTTAAAATAATAAGAAAGGTTTGTCCATAGGCGTCACAAAATTTTATTAATACATATTCATTTGAATAATATATTGAAAGATTTAAAAATTATAAAAGGTTCATAAATATTTTCAATAAATTTTAAAAATAGGAATTGATTCAAGTAACATATATCTGAAAATAAATTCAATAAATAATTTAATAGCGCCAGAACTCAAAGAGAGACAGAGTTTTCTTGTTCCCGAACTTCATATGAGCTAGCTGGAAAAAAGGGCAAGTATAAACAGAATAAATTGTTATAAAAAATTTAAATAAAATAAAAACAATGAACCGAAGTTTCAAAATTAATTACCTAGTCAAGGACATCAAAGTTCAAACCTAAAACTTCATTATTGCAGCTTTCACTTCAAACTTAAGATAGAGAGTTAAGATATGAAGTCAAGTATATCAACATGCATTTTGTATACCGACTGTGACAGAATGTGCTTTTGAACTGGAGTAGTATTAAACCTTCCTGTCATCCTACCAGCTGCGGGGATTTTTCATAAAGCAGGCTTATGAGTCAATTTTTTTGGAAAACTACCATGTAAATAACAACTTCCGAAAGTTTGGAATCTCGGTGATAAATTTATAGCAAATTTATAATAATGCATTAGTTACAACTTCCAGGAAAGCATCACTGGATATCCAGGGTGAAAATAAATGATTTAATAATAAGGAAAAGGCTCGTTTTTTTATTTCATTTTATTTTGTTTTGCAGAAGGGTGACCATTTTGGTTGATAATTTTGAGTTCAAGATAATAGCACTTATGTGATACGAGTGTGCTATGATCGAACAATACCTTATATACTACTGCAAAAGTGTTTTGAAGTCTTAAAGTGCACGGCTCGTCGTGTGTATCATCATCTGATGACGCAAATATACCGAAACCGTTCTGTGAGTGATACCTTCCAATTCCACACTGAATCAGACAACAGAATTCGGTGTCCCGATACCTAAATCACAGTATAGGAACGAACCAGTAGTATCACTAGTATAAATTTCATTTATAAATTGCCAGAGTTTTTTAATGACCTTGAACGGATCGCTTTACGATTCATTTTAGTTTTCCATAGGCGTAGGTAGCATAAGTTTCAAAATGACTTGAACGTGTTGAATGTTTTTTCATAAATATTGTACAGTACTGATGAGTGAATAAAACAATAGTCTCATAAAAATATTTATTAGTTTACACACACTACTTGTTTTCTTCTTTGTAATGGTAACCATTGCAAAAAATGCTTATAAACCATAAAAATAATAATGTTTGTTTGTCCGAAAAGCAGTGAAAATATAAACCCTGTATAATAAATAATGTTATTCGCAAATTCACCTCTCGCACTTTGGTTGGATCGCAGCACAGCACTGGCCGCCTACAACGACGTTGTAGGTCACAGAGAACTCGGGAGTGTGATGTCACGAGATAACATACTGGTTCGTTCCTATACTGTGCTCAATCAGAGACAACCCTGAGACGCACAAGTGCATAGAAAAGTTAGTTCGGTGAGAACATGAGAAGAGTTCTTTGTCTGATACATCGGATCTGCATAATTAAGTACGTCTTTGTTCAATATCCTACCAGGTGTAGACGGTAGTAGCGCTGTAATTCCAATGACTGTTCTGGAAATTCTCATTCCGTGAATGTTGTGTATCGTGTATTCACTGATATCTGACATTCGCTGTGTCGCCATAACTCGGTTTATATTTGTGTTGCTGGCACATTCTGAGTGTTCGGTTAATTTTCTTCGCCGATGCAGGAATAATGGAGTCATACCAAGAGGACTGAGGTTACATTCTGCCTGCCGGAGGAAGAAAAAAAATAATCAGAATATTGAAAAAGGCAAGTTTTGCTATGGTTCGAGAGCGCCTTCAGCACCATAGATATAAAGTATTCAATATCGAACAAGATATCGTAGGTATTGAGGATTTTCTTTTTGATACGGTAACTAAAATTGACTTCGATAAAATAATACCAAATATAAATATTATATAGGTACTACAACGTATGAAAAACAAAAACAAATTCAAATGCGTAAGTTTGAAATATTAGTTGCTTTTTTTCTACCACCAATCTAAGCTAACCTAAGTTAAACTTAGCTAAGCTACCGTTCGTTTTGCCAATGAAGTTAGATTTACTAAGATCAACTGACTTCCCCCCTTGCCTCCGCCAAGTATGCCGGATTTTTGACTTAGCAAAATTTCTTAGCTAAGTTCAATAGCGAATGCAAGAAAAGTCACTCACTTTTGACATCTGATAAAGATTTTAACCCCAAAAAATATATTTGGAGTTCTTTAATAGAATTCGTTTATTCGTTTCGTTTCATTCGTTTATTTTAATTCATAATGGTTCACCTTTTTCGAGACTGTTGTGTTGTTCCAAATGTATGTCCAGTAAATCCATTTTGTGAGCTACTAGTTTCCTAATAGGTATTACTGGTAATTTTTATTTTAATTACCTAACCCAAGTTGAAATTTCTGATTCAATAAATTTTTGATTTATTAATTTGTTTACCTTTCCATCTTTGTTTGTTTGCAAATGCGCTTGCGTCGATATTGTCGACTTTACAGCGATTGAAATGTGCGTTCGAACTACAATTCAGCTCAGCTAAGAATTATGTAGTTAGCTAAGCTAAGCCGGGGGATAGAAAAAAAGCAACTATTATTTGAACAAAAAATCCAAGAAGAACTCAATAATTATCAACAGTCATATTTTTTCGTTGTGTCAGATAGGGACCAAAAATTATTTTAATAATTTTATTACTAGTTAATCTTGACAACGGTAGCTGGAACGCTACCGAAACGTTGTTTGATTTGTGGAAATAGTGAATATGGGGTTGAGAAAATGAATTTTTTCCATCCAATTGTAAGAAAGTAGAATTGTTTTGGTGTTTTTCAAGTGGAAAATAATAATTTTATTTTGTTTGTAGGTCAAAAATGTGGCAAGAAACGATAGGAATGAAGTATGCCAGACATTTATTTTCGTAGCCATTTCATTTGTAACCGTCATTTTACCAAAGATAGTTCCCTGAATTTGATTACTCGGAAACTGCGAGTTGTTGCTGTTACGAGTTTACTCCCTAGCAATACACTTCGAAAAACTCATCAACAGGTGCTTGTGAACTCAAAAAAAACGTCTTCATTTGCATTGCTAATAACCATTACTTGCAATCAAACTTATATTCATAACGTTGACACCATAATTTGTAAGTGGGAGGTGGTCAATGGGCTCATTTACATATACTTTTTTTTATTTTACCATTAGGAAGAGCACATCATTTTGAGGCTCTGTGCAAAACATTAGACGTCAGTGAGACTCCTAAGTCGCCTGAAGAAGATTATAAACATTAAACAGCGCTTCTCTCCGAATTTCAGGCGTGACGTCATCGCATATGAAATCTCTCGTTCATAGGGCGGATACCGCGCCGATCGGTTTTCGTTTAGATGACTACTTAGCTAGTAACAGTACGTTGCTTACTTATATGCTTATTATTTTTTATTATACGTTCCAGCAAACTCCAAACAGTGTTATGTTTGTGAAATAAGAACGTTTAGAAATAATTTAAACTATTCCACACAATGGACCAGCACCAAAGTAAAAAAAGCTATAAATATCGTGCAAAATGGAAAAAAAGAATATTGTGCGGTTCCAAAATGTAAAAGTACTACGACGATTGGAACATCTAACAAAATATTTATTTTTATTAATAAGGATTAAAAAAAACGGAATGGCAGAAAAGCATAAAAAGACTCAAAGCATTCACTGATAAGTCAACATACTTTGTCTGTGTATTTTCAGGATTTCATTTTTCTTCAATCAGAATCGTTATTTATCACCTTATATAAAATACGTTGTGAATCCATATTGAGGGGGTTATTGAAAACCACACGCTTGTATTAATCTTAATTTATTTAAAAAAAAAGATACCTAATATTGTTCTTATAGCTTGTGGTAGTATTAATGCTCAAAATTATTCAATAGAATAATGGGTCAGTTCTCCACAAATTTTCAGTAGGCGTTTAGGTATTATATGTTTCAAAAGAAATTATTTTATTTGATTCAAAGTCCGGATCAGCTCTAACAAATATCGTTTTTTTCACCAGTGAGGTGCATGTGCATTTGAATCTGATGTAAACATTTGGAATCAATATTACCAGCTTTATCAAAATAAGTTTTTCTTGTTCTTTCCAGCATTGGTAATTTAATTTCCACTAGACATTCATCATAAATAGCAATTGGAGAAGCTCTTTTAACTGGGCAGTCTGCAGTTGGAAAAATTGCAATTTTTCACTGAGTAACCTGTAGCGTTATCCCCGTAACTTTGTCCACCAGACCAGTAATGAAATAAAACATCTGGAATCACCCTGTATATAATTTGAGAGAGCATGTATTCATGAAAATATTGATATTTTCAATTATTCTGGCCGGAAAACAGCCAAAAACGATGTGTCACATAGCATAAAATTATAACTTAGTAAACTCGTGTTTTTTTATTAAAAAACTTCAAAATCATCAGCAAGTCCACTTCTGGAAGATTTAATGAGTCTGCTTTTTTAAAATTGGGTGTCATTTTATTCACACAAAATTTTGTAGGTGATTCAAACCTAATAAATTCTACGCGAGGCACGTTACAGTCAGAAGCGTAATGTTAGTGGACATTAACTTTCATATGCGGTGACGTCACAGTCTTCGCCCCGCTACGGTATGCTTGTTCAATTGGTTGTATTAGGAGAACGACATATTCTATTGACAGGAAAGCAGTGCTGGAAAAAAGTTCTCGACGCTATTTATAGATTTCTCTGAACAACACATTGCTTGACATTACATTTCAATAGTCTATGTAACTTCCAAAATGAACGGCTCATATCATAAAGTGGGTAGTCAAATTACGAGAAAATATTTTTCTCTAATTCAATTATATAGTATATTACATAACGTGTGCGGAAAGTTACATTTTTCACACGAGTGGGAAAGATTGTAGCACGAGGCATGAGCCGAGTGTGACAATCACACGAGTGTGAAAAATCACTTCCGCACGAGTAATGTACAGTATTCTTCCTACGATCACGTGATAATTTCACCAAATAATGAGTAATCAACATCTGACATATTAATACACAAAATGTTACAATTAAAGTCAACATAATTTATTTCAAAATTAACAATAACTATCATTAGTGACAAAAATTCAAGTAGTTTAACTTTATAATATAGGTAGGTTATTACAATTATTAATTGGTTGGATAATTATAGAAATTGAAAGTGAAATTATTATTGTTTATCATACTTCATACATACTCACTGAAAACCTTTCAAGATGATTACATTTTCCCACTATTATAACAGGGGATTTGGATTAGTTGGTACAACATCGGACTTCTGACGAAGAGTACGCGGGTTCGATCTTCGACCGCGCCCTAAATTTTTTTTAATCAAGAAAATGACAAAAATTTCACTTTTCAATTAGATCGCTCCAAATTTGGATATTACATTTGTAAATCTTATTAAAAATTATATATTTGACAGCCTGCCAGAGGTCAATCTTAATAAAAATTCATTTGACAGCTTTTTTATCCGTACACGTACGGATGAGTTTTTTCCGTGCGCGTATGAATAAAGGCCACTTTCCATAGAACTAGACAGTGCGATATAATAATATGTCACTTTCCTATGTAATCGTAGGAAAATAATATGACGGTAATACGTTTGCGCGCTATAATATTTGTCGCTATATTTATCAACACACAATTTTAGTGATGATTTGTCTTAATTTTATTTGAACAACTCTGTTGTAAGAACTAAGTTATCTTTTTTTCGCCAATCTTCTGCAATGTAACATAGTAATAATAGTAAGCTTAGTGTAATATAAGTGTATATTATGTAAATCCGTCTCCTGAATAAATCCCATTAAACGTCGCACTGAATTTTACTACTTTCGTAGTTCCATTGAATTTCATCGTCAAGTTCTTTTTATAAAATGAAAATGACCAACAATAAGGAATCTTATTTGACATATATCTCGCAAAACGTTGTGAAAACATTCACACCTTGTCTTTTCATATAGAAAATTACACTCAGGAGATAAAGGCAAGCGAGTAAACAAGTCTTTCCTTAGAATTTCCACCTTACGAATTACTCGGTTGAGAAAAAATTTCCTTGGTGTTTTCTGCTACGCGACTAATGCGTTTAACAATATCATTGACATTTTTTACGATATAAATATAATGTTCTCCATTGTTTTGATGATTGAATGCATCCTTCATATGAAATAATTGATAATAAAACT
>CAJUYH010007013.1:0-10717 GCA_910591685.1 Galerucella tenella
GCTGTAAAAAAAAACACCAAAATGTTCAATAGTAGTCAATTATTAGTCTCGACTCCACATATCTTCACATTTACAATAAATTAATATGAAATAAATACAAGATATTTGCATTTGCGATTGACAAACCTGTTGTGAACCCGGCGCTGCAATATTGACTATACCGGCCGCTTGTTTTTGTTGTAAATAAGTTATAAAACCAGTTTGAAGATTTTTACTTTGCTGAAGAACATCCATATGATCGCGTCCACAAGGAAGTGCCAGCAACATACAATGCTCGTTGTCCGTCTAAAACAAATAAAAAAAAAACCAACAATTTATTTAAATAACAATCACAAGGATATTGAGTTCACAATAGAAATCAAAATAATAATAATAATAATAACAATAATTTCGCATCATTGTTCTATTTACCTGCATCTTTCTCGCCACACCATCGACCTGTGTCTGCTCTAATCTCATTCTCTGTGCGATTCTCAGTGGCGGTGTTGAACCATCACTGTTACATGGAAGACTGTCACGTGCGACATTTGGATTACCGAATACAAAGTGCATTTGGACAGCAGCTTGATCATTTTTCAATGCTAATAATCCTTGCCACATCACTGGATAACGTTGAAGTAGCATGAGAAGTGAATCCGCTTGTGGTGGAACTTGTGATGCGTGAGGTGGCGTTGCTACCTGCAATTTTCTGTGTCGATCTGGTGTTAATGCACGATCAGTTGGTGCCTCACTCGCTGCCATTGGATATTGTGATCGAATATGTGCTGGCGGTGGATCATAATATCCACCACGTGCCCCAGTTGGACCACCAGCAAGCGATGGATTATTTGGTGTATTGTATTGATGAGGTGGTGGTAATCTCTGGCCCCCATGCATCATATAAACTTGAGCAACTTGTGGACTGTCAGTTGTACGTTCTTGAGGCGTTCGCGTTGCTCTTCGTAATTCGAGCGGTGGACTGTGACTCTCTTCGCCACTTGCCTCCATTTTTGGATCGAGTGGGAGATGAGGTGAACGCGCGTCCGGTACATGATATGCAATACGAGGCGCTGTCAAAACTTCTTGTTGTGCACGAAGATATTGATACGGATGCAGAGGATGCATATAATGTGGTGGTAATTCTCCAGCTCGCGAAAGTCCACCATAATGATTTACAACATCACCCTGTGTTCAAAAACAGAAAAAATAATGACAAATGCAAATTAACTTGAGTCGATAAAATTATATTATAATTTATGAGAATTGGAAAAATTGTGCGTCCACGCCAAAAATGAATAATCGTAAGTACCTGAGAAGCGTTAGCGTGATGATGGGCAGGCGGAGGCAGAGGTGGACTCTGGGTTCGATGTGGTGCAACGAGCCCGTATTGACCACCTGGTGATGGTGCTGCTACCGGGGGCCCATGCTAAGCAGAACCAAGCAAAAATAATTGGTTAGTTTCATTGCAATGTCCAGGCATTAAATAACAATTGAGACGATTTTGAATTGTGAAATATAAATTTTTTCATTCTTACCAATGATGTTTCAAATGGCGGCACAGGAACTCCACGACCTGGACTTGCCATCGGTACCATTATACAGCCTGACATCGAGACTTCAACTTTTGGCGGTTCCATACCGGGAATTTGTGCCTTGGGCACTGTCGAACGCGAACAACTCGCAGCCGAAACAACCGCTGCCTGTGCACCTATGATATGTTGTGTTGGTGGACTTGCAACACCAGCACTTATTATTGTTGGTACAACCGTTTGAAGTAAATGTGCTTTGGGACTTGGCAGATGTGTTTGGCCGTTGATTCCCTTGAGTGCTGTTGGTTGTGACACCAGATTGTGTATTCGTTGAACAGGAGTAGTCGCAATATTGCTCGGATGAATATTAATCGACATTTTTTGTGGCATATTGACGATAGTTGGTGTTTGTTGTTTTACAGCTTGAAGAAGATGCTGTTTCGGATTTGGAGGAATGTTTGAGCTGTTTAGGACTGGTGAAATTGGTTGCCCTGCTTTGCCGTTTGCGCCAACATTGCTGACTGCGATTTGCGGAGACTGTTGTGGTAGGTGTTGGTGCTGTTGCGATTGCTGTTGTTGTTGTTGTTGTTGTTGTTGTTGTTGTTGTTGTTTAGATCGTGGGCTCAGAGTAGGTGACACAACTCTGCCGGGTGGAATTTGTAAACGCAATCCCTGATGGGCTTGATTCGGTTGTTTAATAATATTCTGGACAACCGGTTGACTTGGTAGTGTCGATATCATTGGTTTGTTCTCGATAATTTGTTGTGCAACTGGTGTGCATGCTAGTTTACTTGGATTCAATACGTGTGCTTTTAAACTTGTTGGTTTTGATTGAGCAACTGATGCTGATGTGGTTTGAGTAACGATAAGATTCGCAGCGGTCGTCATCAATGTTGATGTTGTCGGCGTAATTGTCGATTGAATGACAGCAGATGATGTGACTTGAGTGGGTGGTATCGGTTGAGACGGTTTAGTAATAACACTGGGCTGTGTAATATTTGCCGACGGCGGCGGTGGTGGTGGTGGTGTTACTTTAGAAACTATGTGACTCTGCGTTATTTGACTCAAATTAGCAGGCACCGTTACTGTCACCGCTGACGATGTACTAGAATCGCCAGGTGTTTTTGTCATTTCTGCCGAGTGAACTCGTTGATGATAATTATCATTGGCAGTACTGGTAACAGTGGTTATTGCTCTGGTCTCAACAACACTGCGCGGGATATTTTGAATCTGTCCGGATGCCGTTGATACAGGAATGTATTGACCCTCTTCAGATTCTCTCATAGGAATTAGCATTCCTGTTACAGGATCTATCAGCGTCATCGGCTCCAAAGATGCAGGCTTTTGGACAGCAGACAGCTGCGATGGTTGTGATAATGACGGTGCGGGTGGTACTGGCAATGGCTGTGGTTGTGGTTGCGATTGCGATTGCGATTGCGATGATGGTGGTGGTTGTGGCGGCGGATGTTGTTGTTTAGTTTCTTCCAATTTATTACTACAAGTTTCCTCTGGAGCAGCATCAGTCTCTTCATGTCCGGAATCGCGTGCAATTGACGTGTCTTTGCCCTTTTCTTCACCACTGTCTTCATTATTCTCAGACGTACGTCTCGTTGCTTTACGCGATGCTCGCGGTGATTTTCTCGGCTCAATTAAGGTATTCAACTGTTGTTGGGCTGGTTTTGGTGCATTATTATTATGTCGTGTACTTCTTCTCGTTGCACCAGCCGCTAACATTGCAGCTTTATTTGCAGCCGATCCACGAACAACATCTTCAATAACGTCATCAACAGTGGTGCGACTGCCGTCTTTTTCCGCCAATCGTTTAGATTTTCGGGTGTTTGCTGCGGGTGATACAAATTCTTCAGGTGGAACTTCTTTAACTGCGGCGACGGGCTGCTGCACAGGTTGTACATTTGGACCAGCACCAATGGTGGGACCAGGTGATTTAATGGTGAGAATAAGCCGCGGCCGACCAGCATTATCCTCCTCGCTATCATCATGAAATTCGTAAACATCAGCGAGCAGTTTATTCCTTTCTTGTTTGCTACTGCGTGGTGGTCTACCGCCACGTTTATTTGTTCCAGCTGCTCTGCCTATTCGTCTTGTCGTTACTCCGCCGCCGCCGCCGCGACCTCCACCACTGCGACGAGTTTTTGGTCGTACACGTCGTGATTTAATTGATTCAGTCTCAACACCTTCATCCTGCTCGTCATTATTTGAGAAATCTTTTTTGCTATCACCTTCTGTAGATTCGGTATCCAACCAATCGTCACTTTTATTCGTATCATGTTGTTCGCCATTTGTTTCCTGATCATGTTGACTGTCATCATCGTCATGTGCGTCATCATTACCCTCACCGTCACACATTGCATCCACTGTTTTAATAACACTTTCAATATTAACTTCTTTCGCGGACCAATAGTCACTATCCTCTTTGCTATCAGTTGCATCTTCTTTAACATTATCAATAGCCAATGGATCAGCACTGGGTTCTCTGATTGGTTCTTCAATCATTTCTTCATCATCATCGTCATGAACTTTGACAGGCGATTCTTCCTCATATTTTTCATCATTCAATGGTTCACATTTAATTTTATCTACGGAATTCTTTGGCCCATCATTATCTGACAAACTAACTGGTAGAGGATGAATTGCGACATCCTCGGTATTTTCAACTTGACATTTTTCCACTTTAATCTTTACATCTGCATTTTCACATGGTTGCTCTTGCATTATAGTCTCTTGTTCTGGTGTCTTTTGAATGTGAGAAACGTGTAATGATTTGTCTTCCTGTTTAACAATTTGGGGCGAAGGAGTTGATTGTGTGGTGAGTTTTATCGGTGCACAAACTGTAGATGAATTATCAGTAGTTGTTTCAATATTTACTTTAAGATGATCTGGTACAAATGTTCTTTCTTGTCGTTCAGGCACACTGCTTTGTTCAGATGCAGTTTGTGGCGCGGTAGTACAAATTGTTGCGCATATGGAAGTAATAGTTGGCGTCGTGACGCGAGTTATCATTGATTGTGTGACAGTAGATACGAGTGGCACATGAGGTTTAACAAGAAGAATTCCTTGCGGGATAGGCGGTACTGACTGCTGTCTTTGATTGATTGTTAATGATCCGGTGACCAACGGTTGATGAGCTTGAGTTACAATAGGTGTCACTTTGTCATGTGGAATTTGAGCGTTTTGCGAATATTGTTGATTTATTAATGGCACAACGGTTTTAATCAGTGATTGATTGGACGTATTGCAGGTCGGTACAAGACTGTGAACAACAGATTTATGCAGATGAGGTTGTCCATGCGCAACAATCACTGGACTTGGTGTTGAAGCACGAGTTGTATGTGTTGTTAAGAGATGTATATTTGTCAATTCTTGCTTTTGAGTTGGCGATAGCATGTTATTATCCGTGATGTGAGCAAGTGGTTTTTGTTGTCGTGGTGATAGCGCAGCACTTTCAACTATCGCCGACGGTTTCATATGAATCGGTGTCGATGTACTGGCACTAATTTCAATTTTCGCCGTCTCAGGGATGAATGTTGGCGGTTGATTTGGCGATGGAACTTTTGGCGACGTTGACGCTTTATTTGTTGACTCGGGTACGACAGCCGGCGAGAGTTTAGGCTCATCCATTCGCCGTGGTGGTTCGTTTGGATGTGCGGGAATTAATGTTTCAATAACTGATTTACCCACTAAAGCAGTCGAATCTCGGAGTTTACCGGTATCACGTGGTATTCCTGATACAAGTGGTGGTACAGGCATATATGGACGCGGTGGAATATTTAATGTTAACGGTGGAAGTCCACCGCGTGGATAACTTGGTGCCAAAGCACGCATTCCCGGCGCATGTTGAATTACTGGCTGTTGACTTGCAGCAGTTGAATAAATGTATTGCGATGACGTATCGGGTCTATGTGCCGATAATGGAACACTCACAGGGATTCGTGCTGGTGATATTGTTGCTTTATTAACATTGTGTGGAAGTAGCGGCGTGATTGGTGGATTTCTTGACCACTGTCCGTTAGGCGACAGCGGTTGAGTAACACACGGTGACAATTGAGAAGGTATGAGTGTTGGTATTCGTGATTGTACGAGTGGCGGTGGAACCACCGTTGTTGGTGTTCCTGTGACAACAGACGACGATGCAACAGTGGTTGCGGAAACAATTGACATTCTTGGTGGTGTTTGACGTAATGGTGGGACCATTTGTGTTTGCGGTGAAACCGGTAATCGTTGATAGTGCGGTTGCTGTTGGTGTGCAACTGCGGCAGCAACAGCAACAGCCGTAGTCATGACAATAGGTGGTCTTGGACTCACAGCTGATAGTCTTGGTGTTTCATTTACGACCGGCACATTGCATGGTAATGCTTGCTTATATTGAGAGATAGGTGAGGACGGAGAAGGTGGTGGCGGTGGTGGAGGTGGAGGCGGCGGAGGCGGTGGTGGTGGTGGTGGTGGCGGCGGCGGTGGTGGTGGTGGTGGTGGTATCATTGGCTGAGACGATTCGTGACCCAGAAATGTTCTCTCTTGACTTACTTCCGGCTCTGTGGCTTCGGTTTGCGGTGATTTTATTACAGGTTTGTGGTCGCTTGGCCATAAATGAGAAATTACTGTTGTTGGCGGTGGACTTGGCGGTCTCGTTAATACTGGCACCATCGATGCACAATTTTCCCGTGTACTTTTCTCAGTTATTATAGCGACTTTCGTTGGTGATTTATAGAATGAAGGTATATCTGGCGTTTTTGGCGGTTGAGATAAATCAAATGATTCATAGGTTGGATCTTCTTCTGTATCAGTGTCAATTTGAAGATCGTGTTCACTTTGTGGCGTATCAGGCTTCAAATCTGCATCAGTCTCCGCTGTGGATGCATTTAGACTTTCAACAGCTTGTTGCATTTCTTCAACGTCTTCCTGAGGCGCGTCAGATGGTGGAACACTCGCGCCATCACCTTCAGGCTCCTCCTCATCGCCCTCATATGAGAAATCTTCAGTGGACCCACCAAACGTCTCTTCTAAAAGTGCAGCGACCGCATCCTCAGTTTCTTCTTGTGAGATTACAACTCTTGGTTTATCTTCCGGTTGTGGAGGCGGTGTTACGGGTATTGGAACATCGGGTTCATGACTGCCAGCACCCGATTGTCGACCACCATTATCACGTTCTTCAGGTTCAGATATGCTTTTCACCGCATTTTCGTGAATTATTTCGTCAATGTCAATACCAAAACCTGGGATAAATTTGTCCTTCTTCTTGTCGAGTTTATTCGCAATATTACCGATTGGCGGAGGTGTGACGGGCGTTTGTGTTGATATAGGCGCAGGCGAATTCTTTGGTATTGGACTTAGAAGTCCATCGCGTGTCATCGGCAATGTAGGTGACCCTGCAGTGTTACGTGATATTGGACTGCTTGCACGCGGCGGACTCGGATCTGCGCCAAGATACGGCAGTGCTCCAGCTTTATCATGATGATGATGATGGTGATGATGATGGTGATGATAATCTTTCCGGCTGCGTTCCTCCTTTGACTTCTTTCGTTTCTTCTTCTTTTCTTTGATTTTTTCCGGAGCAGTTGTGGGCGTTGACGGTTCAATACTGTCATTATCATCAGTAAATCGAAATACATCACGATCATTGTTGTCGGTGCAAGTCGCAGCTGGTTTTGGTGAAATCGGCAAACACAAAAGTTTCGCCTCAATTTCACGACCGGCCTCCGCAAGATCAACACT
Source organism: Galerucella tenella (assembly GCA_910591685.1). Classification (NCBI taxonomy): domain Eukaryota; kingdom Metazoa; phylum Arthropoda; class Insecta; order Coleoptera; family Chrysomelidae; genus Galerucella; species Galerucella tenella. The sequence continues at coordinate 7,239 of CAJUYH010007013.1, forward strand.
ATTTTCATCCTCAGTGTGATGACGCCGATTTTTCTTCTCGGCTTTACGCCTGACTCTATCAATATCGAGAATGGGACTACGCATACCATCACTGTCTGATGCGTACGTATTATTATCAGACGGTACACTACCGAGACGATTAAAGAAAACTGACGGTGGCGCTTCATCAACATCGTCTGACAATGGACCAAAAATATCTTCCATTCGTTGAGAATCCCTTGCTTCTTGTCGATTCAGCCTTTTTCGTCTTGTTTTTGCTTTATCCTCACTCGTTCGTTCTCGCCTCTTGTCTTTTTTATTTCGTTGTTTCTTATCAGCACGCATTCTTTCCTCAGTGGCATCAGGAATTGGCATTGTCGTAATTGACGGATGTGTTATGGAATCATTTAAAGGATGATTTGGTCGACACTGTGTCGTGGAACTGGTAAGAATATTTTTGTTTTTATGATCATTATTGTCTGATGGTTCCATTTTAATGCTAATTCCTTCTTCACTTGATATCGATAATTTTTGTCGCTTTTGCTTTTTTTTATGTGACTTCTTTCTTGAATCGCGCTGGTGATTATTTACAACTGGATGATCTGATGGGAAATCGATTGTCAATCGTTCATCATCGTCTGATGATCTTGGCTCTGCTTTCACTGTACGCATCATATTCATTGCTGACGATTCCGTTGGATTGTGTTTTTCTTCAGTATCCGCAAATCCAAGATCAACATCACTCTCGATAAATCTTTCGGTTTTAATTTTGTGCAATTTATTATTGAACGACTCATCTTCTTCACTGGTATCAGAATGAATGCGCGAACGTGAACCCTTACGAGAGAGAGATTTGGCACGGGTTGAATCAGATTCCGAAGTACCTTCGTCCTCAGTGAGTGCTTTACTGCTCACAGAGTCACCATCCCATGAGGTACTTTGTTTTTTCTCTTCACGTCTCGCACGACTTTGTTTTAGCTGCGAAAACTTATCTTTCAATCTCACTTGTCGCTTTTCTTCCTCCAATTTCTGCATATTCTTTGTTGATCGAGCCTTTACCTTATCATACATACTGATATAAGCCGGCTCATCATCAATTATATCAAAAATCGAGTGCTTTTTCGGCTCGTCGCTATCGGTGTCGGTCTGAGATGGATGTCGTGTTTGCATTTCATGCGCAGACGAATGACCATCATCATTATCACTGTGCAGACTTATTGACCCATGATGATGATGATGATGATGGTGATGATGGTGGTGATCACGTTGTGATGATTCACGAATATGGTGAGACCCAATTGATTGTTGACTGTTTGGTGGACTTGAGTCGGAGGATCTTTTCGAGAGCTCAAGTCGCCCGAGAAAATCTTTTTCCAAATCATGAGATACACGTGGACTACGCTCGCGCTCTTTATCTGAACGTTCCAATCGATTTCGTTTACTTCGTTGTTTGTCTTTTCCACTTCCATTGTCTCTATTGTTTTCCCTATTCTCTCTATTCTCACGATTCTCACGATTTTCACGATTCTCCCGACCATCTCTATTTTCTCGGCTGTCTCTGCTGTCTCGGCTGTCCCGACTCTCTCGACTCTCTCGACTCTCTCGACTCTCCCGACTATCCCGACTCTCGCGACTTTCTCGGCTCTCACGACTCTCTCTACTCTCCCTATTTTCTCTATTATCGCGAGTCTCCCGGTTCTCCCGATTTTCACGAATCTCTTTGATATCACGACTCGGTTCTCGTGATAGTAATTCGCAGTGAGACTGCATCAATTCTCTGTTATCTCGACTCTCTTGACTTTGAACTGATGTGGAAGAATCTTTGCTTTCTCTGTTCTCTCGATTGTCGCGACTGGTTCGATGTGAATCATTTCTGTGCTTACGATCTTCAGATCGTCGATTTTGTTTTGGTCGATCTTTACTGTCACGCCTGTGCTCCGATGAGATTTTCATTCGTTTACACTCATCTTCCATCGTCTGCGGTGTCTCTTGTGATGAACATCGTCGTTTTAATGGTACCGGCGCAGGTGACGTCTGGCCCTGAATTTGATTTGGCAGATGTAAATGATTTTCCACCACCGGTTGCCTTCTACTATCATCAGATCCGCCGTTACCACTATTACCACGTTCTCGCTTCTCCTTTTCCTTTTCATCCCGATCTCGTCTTTTTTCACGTTCTATTTTTTCCTTCTCCCTCAGCCTTTCCTGATCTTCGCGCTCTCGCCTTTCACGCTTTTCTTTCTCATGTTTCTCCCGCTCAATCTTCTCTGTTTTTTCTTTCTCCTCTTTATCACGTTTCTCCTTGTCTTGCCGCTCACGTTCCTCCTTCTCCTTCCGCCGCTCACGTTCAATTCTCTCCCGTTCCTCCCGCTCACGTTTTCGTTCACGCTCAATTCGCTCTTTCTCGTCTCGCCGCCTCTCACGTTCCACACGTTCACGTTCCTCCTTCTCGCGTTTGTCTTGCTCCTCTCGTTCCTTTCGCAATCGCTCTTTCTCCTGTTTTTCTCTCTCCGCACGCAACTCACGTTCCTTTCGTTCACGCTCTTCTCGATCCCTTCGTTCGTGCCGCTCTTTTTCCTCACGCTCTTTTCTTTCCTTCTCTACACGCTCCTTATCACGTTTCTCCTTTTCACGTACCTCACTCTCCTCACGCTCCTTTCTCTCACGTTCTCGTTCCTCTCGATCCCTCCGCTCTTTCTCTTGTCGTTCCTTATCAAGTCGCTCTTTCTCCCGACGTTCCTCATCTTTTTCACGTCGCTCTCGCTCTTCACGTTCCTTCCTCTCTTGTCTATCACGATCTTCCTTTTCACGCCTTTCCTGTCTTTCACGATCCTCTTTCTCCCGCCTCTCGCGTTCCTCACGCTCTTTGCGTTCATATCTTACTTCTTTATTTTCTTTAAATTCTCTATTATGACTTTCCATAATGTCTGCCAATGGTTCAATTGAGGTAGCTTGAATTCGTTCATCTTTTTCTTCACGATTCTCTTTACGGTTACGATCTTTCTCCACATCAATAGCATTGTTTTCATCCTTTTTCGTTCTTCTCGTTCCATCTTTGACACGATTATGCCTCGAATCTCTACTGTCTTTACTATCTCTACTGCCTCCCGTTTCCTTTCGTTGTCGTACACGATCAGCTGTCGATGATGTCAATGATGCCGATGACATGGGAGAAGATAATGACGTTGTCATTGCTGTCATTAAATTCGAAGACGTTGTCATTGTTTGATATTGATTACTACAAACTGACGTTGTTGTAATAGTTGTGGCTGCAGTGGTGACAAGCGCAATAGTCGTTGTCACCACGGCATTTGTTATGGACGGCGATGATGATGCCGTAATGGAACTACAAATGGCAGACATTGAAGCCGAACCAACATTTGATGTTCGTGCAGTTGAAGCTGCAAGCGACGCTTGACCAACATTGATATTGTGATTGGCTGCAGTTGTGCCATTACCCCCGAACCCAATGGGCAATGAAACTGGTGGCAGTTCTGGAC
>CAJUYH010007014.1:0-18590 GCA_910591685.1 Galerucella tenella
GTTCCTATTCCCGTCGATAGATGTCCTTTATCTAAGCTGACGGGACTTTTTCAAGAATCAGACGAACATGTGGATGCAAAGAATGACATCGACGTGAACAAAATTTGCTCCGAACACGTTACAGATCTGGTTAATTTAAAATGGCACTTGCTAAGTACAGATTCGCGAGGAGTGGCTTCGTTAAAAGGAATTCATTTAACACCGAGAATGTTGGACGTTGTGAGGATGTCCCCTCTCGATTGGGGTGAGTAGAAACAAAAAAAAAATGACTCTTCTTAATAGAGTACACGCATATTTAATATTTTGCTTAGATATTAATTTGTAATAGTAAAGTTAGGGAATAAACTAGTTTCCATTGGAAATTACTTCCAAATTTTAAAATAAAATTCAAATTTCAATGCACTTGCCTACCACCACCCGAGGATTTCCGAACGCTACCGATGATACGTGTGATGTCATACAATTTGTTTATATTGTATTTTAATTAACTATTAATTGCTTCATCGACGTAAAAATATCATTTATATGTTTGTTAGAGACCATTACGAGTTTGTGTGTGCTTTTTTTTATTTCTAAAAGTCAACGTAAAGTGGACATAAATATTCGATATTTCCGAGGATATTTTAAGACTTTTGAAAGAAAATATTTTGTCTGGAGTTTTAATAGACGCTGATTTACACTCTGGAACAATGCAATACTTGGAATAGCAAGTTTTTTTCGGCTTTATCCATTTTTAAAGTTTTCAGAAACAAATAAGGTCACAAAAACTCAGATTGTGATACACGAATAAGAACGTAAACAAATCGAGTGACGTCAACGGATAGGGCAACCATCTTTATGACGTAAAGCGCGTTTTGGCGGACTTCCAAATTTTATTATTTTTAAAGTCGTTAAAGCGTCAATTCCCACCAATAGCGAAATTTATGCTTGTACCCTATTGTTTGAAAATATTTTTTTAGAAGTTAAAATTAATGGTGACGTCGTTAAAGCTCAAGAAGAAGTTACTTGTGATGCTGGAGAATGTTTAGAATTAAAAATGGCTGTTGTTAATAGTTTAGAAAAAACTTTGCGTCATGTTACAATGACTATTCAATTTTACCAAGATTATGAAAATGGTACGCTGAATTATAGAATGGATACTAGGTTAGCTATGGCTGGTTCTACTAAGTAAGTAAACATTTGTGCTAAATCTTTATTTTTGCACCCACTCTCCTCTTTGCTTTCCGCCGAAATAATCAACATATTGATGATAATTATCTCGGTTCCATCCGTTAATAGTGTTCTGTCTATTTTTTCCCTATCTCGATTGATTTTTTTGAATGTATTTTTTGTTTCAGCATTACTTTGATACTTTTGTTCATTTTGCAGGAAATCGTTCTCGGTGTTACAGCCTCAAGATAAAGTCAATCACGAGTGCAATGTAATATTTTTCACTCCTGGTCATTACAAACTCGACATTCAGTGCTGTGCTCCAGAAAGTCTGACGTCGACTAAAGTTAATTCGTTGATTTCTACGGGTCATATATGGCGGTTCACACCTACTGTTTCATTCCAAGTTAATTAAGATTAATAATATGTTAAAAAAATTGTTTTTCTCAAAACCACCTTATAATATAATTTAAAAGCTTTTTCAACACCTAGATCCACTATTCAGGTCAACCAAAAATGAGCTAAGTGGTTACTTGTGTGAAAATAATTGATTATTATGATACTCTGGAAAAAAGCCACCTGCATAAAAGTGGGGTTTCAGCTGCAGACTTTGTGGCATGGAAATTGATAAACCATCCATTCACTTACTTGAACACAATCTCCTCAAAATCAGGCCAACCGTTTAGAAGTTCAGTATGAACCTGATTGCATCGCCACCTACTGAGACCAATTGTGGATCTAAACCATTTTTGAATCCACTTGCACACACAAAATTTCATTAAACAAAGTCCTGCCGTTTAGGAAGAGTTCAGTGACAAACACAAACCCAGAAGAAATATATATGTTACTGTGAAAGACCGAAATCTGGTGAATGTCAACATTCTCAACGTTGTTTGACGTATGTCCGAAATATCGTTGAAATTTCATTATTCCTAACTTACACCGGCGATTGTCGACATTCAGGATGCACTCATGGTGTAAAAAAGATTTTTTTTTGAAATAAAAACAAAAAAAATACATAGGTCTTTATTTATTAAAATAATATGAGAAAAGGACGGGTGAAAAGCTGTTCTCTATTCCTACAACAACCGCTAACACATTTCGAGGGTCTGTACGACCACGGTCGACATCAGGGACTTGAATTCTTACGGTATCACCAATTTGGGCAGGAGGAAAGTTTTTTTTGAGGTTCGCAACATTTTTGTTGCTTGAAGTAGAAGATTCTCTTTTGCGGCTACTGTTTTTAAATAAATTAGCTCGTGTTGTTCAGTCAGTGCTTGAGATGAAGATGTGCTAAGTGGCGGATCAGTTAGTACTTGAGATGAAGACGTGTCAGGTTGCGGGTCAGTCAGTGCTTGAGATGAAGACGTGCCAGGTTGCGGATCAGCTCCAATGGTATTTTCATTATCCATGTCTGTTTCAACATAAGCTTCTAGCTGTTCTTCGGTCTCAATGTTTGAAATTTGCCCGCGAGGGAGTGATGACGAGGGCTTCATAAGGACTCTGGCGTATTCCTTCGTGATAAGTTGTGTTTTTGGCGAATTGGACAAACGGCAAACCTTCCGACTACTTGTTTGAATCATTGTCTTGCATCCAAGCAGTTAACATATTTTGTATGTCCTGATTGGCTCTTTCAACTGAGCCTTGTGTTAGACCGTGACGTGCAGTGTCCGAGTGTCACCGGACCTCATTTGTGTTTGTCGACATATACCGGTGAAAGTGCGATTGTATAATAGAATTAAGAAATGTTCGGACTTTCACCAAGGCATTTGACATTTGTCGACATCCACCGGCGAATGTTGACATTCACTACTTTCGGTCTTTCACGGTAACATATATAAAGAAGATAAAAATCAAGTCCAATATTTATAGAAGAATGGCTAATGTGCACTTGAACTAAAAGTGCAATAAGTTTAATAAATACTGCATATAGCATAGCAAACATTTGTGGTATAAAAAAATGTATATGCAGATCTATTTAAACAAAATAAGATCACTGTAAGGTGATGGTCTAATGGCATGGAATATATTTATTACAAAATTATATTGTATGTAGTATGAGTATAAATAAAATATATAGTGAATATTATTGAGTATTCATTTTACATTATTATCTCTTAAAATTATCTAAAGTCTAAAGGTCTATACTCTTTAGTTTTTAGTGCTGGAAGTAACTAACGATTTCGAAAATCTGAATGTTCAATTTGGATAAGAATATTTTGCTAAAACATGCTATTTTCTTTTTCAATAAATCCTTTAAGGATATTCATAAATAAAGGCACATTATGCTGCAAGTCTCTCTACTGTTACCATTGATATTAACCCAAAACTTTTTGACAACATTGTAGCACATATTCCTTAAAGCCAAACATTGGTCATTTTGGCTAAATGTGAAACTAAAATATAAACTTCTGACTAATTTAATAAATAAACTTATTTCAAAATAATATACACGTTTTGTAAACAAAATAAAAAACAGTTTCAACAAAATAAGTTAAGTAGATATTTCACATTATCTTTTGAAACACATTTCATAAGTTGGAGGTTTTTCAGGCATTTTTGTTAAATCAAGATCATCACTTTCAAACCAATTGATCTCCTCTTGTGTCAAATCTTCTAATTTTGAATAAATGCTTTGGTCAAATTGAGGTGGTGGTCCACTGATAGTATTATGAGTATTATTTTGAACATTATTACCAAATATATTTGTATTGTATCCTTGGGGTTGGGATGTTTCATTAGTTGTGGCAAAAACAAAGTTGGATGCTTGTCCAAATACAGCATTCTGTTGAGGTTGGTTAGGTACTAGTTGTGGATTTTGCATTGGATTAAATATATTTGTATTTGGGTTTACTAGCGTTTGTGGTTGAACATTTGATGGTGCAAATATGTTTGTTGCTGGAGAAACTTGTTGGAATGGAGAATTAGATTGACTTTGTGGAACAAATGGATTAGCTTGTTGATTGCTACTGAAAATAGATGCTGCTGTTGGCTGCTGACTGTTAAAAATAGAATTACTGTTTTGAACTATGTTACTATTGGCTTGGGGAAATATATTGGCTGATGTCTGTACTTGGGATGGGGGGCTCTGAAAAACATTTGTGTTTGCTGGATTTGCAAATATATTATTAGATGTATTCTGGGTATTAGCTGCAAATAAACTACCTGTGGTGTTATTTGGAGGCATTTGATTATTTCCAAACACAGTATTTCCACCAAAAATATTTTGTTGTGAATTTGGAAATGAGTTTTGACTAGCTTGAGCAAATATTGGTTGTTGACTAACTGGTCCAGATTTGAAGGTGAAACTAGAGTTATTTGTGTTGGAAAATGTGTTCCCTGAGTATATACCAGCTTGTGATGATGCTGGTGTATTATAAATATTTACTAGCATATTTACTAAATCTGATGATGGATTTTGGAGTGATCTTACTTTTACTAAAACTTCTTGAACCATTCCTTGGACTTGTTGCTTCTACAAATATAAGCTTGACTTAAAAAAGTTCACTTTAAATAAAATAAACCTACAAACTGTTCTACTGAACCTCTTGCAATTCCTTCATAATAGCCTAATCTGATTTCTTCAAAACTTTGATCTTCAAAGCCAGGAAAAGCAGGTTTTTCTTTAAATGGTGCATAACATGAGAACAACCACTGCCCTCCTTTTTCTGCTTGTGTCATATCAGATACTACAGACTTCACCAATGTGTTGATATCTACATTTTTTTGTTCATGACCAGGTAATGGGTTAATCTTTGGCTGGACGAGAGGAGTTGCTCCAAAAACTGATGAATTACGCCATGTAAGATTTGACGGTCCAGAACTCTGATACGAATTAAAATTATCTAAAATAAAAATTGTTAAAGTGTGAAATGAAATTTTTCTTCAATTATTTCCTACCATTAACATCGTGCTCAAATTTGCACCTTTCTCCAAATTTACAAGTTCCCTGAAGAAAAAACTTGCATACAACCATTTTTAGAATAAATAGCAAATTTCATAAACAAATGTTAACTCTTAGTTTGTAGGTTAAGTCACAGATAACCCAATGACACAAAACAGTTTTGTGTTTTGTACCCACTGGTGGTCTTGTTCATAGATAAGAGATATGTCTTGGTCTAGTTGGTTATCTGTGGTCTAGGGCAGAGACCTAGAGTATTACTCTATGATCTCTCATCTATGGTACGTAGAGGCGCTGTGACATGTGAGTGGCGCAAAAAGTGAAGTGGACCATTGGATTATATAAATTGTAAATTTCTCAGATTGTACAATTTTTGATGTTAAAAGTATCTTGAATAAGAGGTAGGGGCTAATACCTATTTTAACAAAGTTCTTGACTATTGCATTATGACTTATTGTTGACTTTCAAGCAAATCAAGATGTGGAAATACATTGCAGGTTCCATAATAGTAGGTACAGCCACTTACGGCCTTGTGTAAGTACTGTATTTACTGCATTCATAGACATTCAACTAAATTATTTTTTTCAGAAAATATTTTGCTGGAGGAGTATGCCGGTGCACTACAAGATTGGATAGTCAAGTTGTTGTAATAACTGGTGCTAGCTCTGGTATTGGCAAAGCTTTGGCTCTTGAATTAGCCCAAAGAGGTACTTGAATTTCATTTATAAGTATTTACATACATTTAATTTATGACTTCAATGGTCCCTATACATTTTTGTTTTTGAGCATCCTTGTAAACTCTTGATAATATTTCAGGTGCTACACTAGTCCTTGCCTGTAGGAGTATTGATAAAGGAGTAGAAACTAAGAAGTATATTATTTCACGGCTGAAGAATAAAAATATTAAAATTTATGTAAAAGAACTTGATCTTTGTAAAATCTCAAGTATTGTCAAATTTGCTGAAACCTTAAAATCAGAATTTTCCGAGATTTATGCTTTAGTTAATAATGCTGGAGTGTTTTACTATCCTCAAGGATTAACTGAAGATGGATTTGAAATAACTCTACAAACCAACTATTTAGGTGAGGACCTACTTATTTCAAACATACTTTAATTAAAAAGTATTTTAGAAAAGGTAATTTATGTACTGCTATTTGTAATGATCAATAATAGGATATAATCAGTGAGAAGCTAGCCCTGGCTCCAAGTAAGAAAATTTGATATGTTAGCACATTTTTGCCATCAATCATCTGTTGTTAGATCCAACAGTTTCTTGGGGAATCGGCTATTGGTCCAATTTTTCATGTAGTTATGGAAAGAAAACTCCATTAGATAGGTCTGTCTGGACATTGTAGCCTGAATGGGTACCTGAAAAAGCTTAAAATAGTGGATGAAGAAGAGTGTAGATTATGTGGCATTGAAAAAGAAACCTCCATCCACATAATTGCAAATTCAACAGTAATTCAGAACCCTAGGAGATTACTGGATAGAAGGACATTTAATTAAGCTAAAGCCTGCCGATATCCTAAAATTCCTCTGGGAAATAGGACTAAAGAAGCTACTAGTCTCTGGGACTTTCTTCAGGAACTAAGTAGAAGTAAGGGAGCACAATATATCTTTTAGGTCTCAGTAAATGTCTCCCCAATACATGCTGTTACAGAGTTCAATAGCATATGTATGAGCCATGGATGCTTTTTTGGAGCTAGCTTCTCACTTGTTGGGATATAAACCTGCTTTGGGTTATTGTTATTGTAAGAATTTGTTTATTAAATAATGAAAATTTTTAGGACCATTCATCTTAACACACCATCTATTGGATTTGTTAAAAAAAGCTGTTCATGCTCGAATCATTAATGTGTCTTCAGAAGGACATCGAATGGTAAATGTGTATGATCTCCATGCAGTAACCAAGTGTCAAACTGAGTTTCGGGATCATTTCATAGCTTATGGAGTCTCCAAACTTGCCCTCAACTTATTCACAAGAGAGTTGTCCAAAAAATTATTAAGTAAGTAAAAATTTTGCATTTAGAAACATTTTATTGAGTATAGCCACAAGATTTTTGTATTATTCAGGTATTAGATAATAATTGAATCAATGCACAGACATAATGTTTATAGAATCCCTTAAAATTAGATTTATTTATTTACAGATATATCCATTTAAAAAAAAATTAAATAAACAATTGTGATAATGTAAAACATAAATGAAACAACATAAATATGAAAAAATATAATATATTCTAGGACTATTGCAAATCCTTGGCATCTGCTTTTAATTGCGAAAGTTAACAATTGGAATTCAATTGTAAACTGTGTTCTTCTATCATCGGTATTACGATCAATCATTTCCCATTCAAAAGTATACATTCATCGGATCCTCCTGAATTTTTTCTATATGCTCGATACTAGTTAGACTCCATATGGTAGATCCAGAATCTAGGATTGTCCTAACTAATGCAAAGTATAAACGTTTGAATGCATATACTATGACGAAATTCAGACACTGTTCATTGAATAAATCCCAACATTTTAGCTGATGGTGATGCAATATCTTTAATGTGGATATTAAACTTCATCTTGCAATCAAATATTACTCCTATATCCTTACAATTGTAGGGTTTCTCTGGATTAAGCGCAGAATGACGATGCTGATATTTTGGGTTTTATATATTTATTACACAACTTAATTTACATAACATAAAGGGACATAAAATTGGTGGATGCACCGCACACACAACCACCTTTCGTAAGATCATAATACCTAATGTGTCTGACTGCTCACCCCGCACTTAGAGCGAGAGTAGGACAATAGATATCAGTGTCATACCGAGCGTACCTATAGGCAACTCATAATACATAAAACAATAGTGTTGCCTTCCCTAAAGATACCTACACAATTTTGTTTTAATACTAATTGATTTTTATATGATTATTATGATAAACCAGAGGATCATTAATTTTAGTAAACAAATCACCTGACGTTTACTAACATTTAGAGTGAAATTCATAGTCGACACTTGAGGGTCACTCATACTCAAACTCAACCTAGTTTGAGTTTAGCTCGAGGCAACTTTTCATATTCACAGTCATTACTCAAGTAATACTTCAATTAGAGTGAAGAATGTCCTTTAACATCCATCTGACATCTGTTGCATTGCATTCATATTCGAATTTGTGTTCAGCTCGTGTATTAGCCCTTTGCAAGGTTTTGTTTACACTGTGTTAATATTATCTAAATCATTAAAATATGTTATTACTGTGGATAATTTAAGATCATCATTAATTAGTACTATGATTTTTTTTCTTTCAGATACAAACGTAATTATTAATGCTGCAAATCCTGGTAACGTAGAAACATCAATTTTCAAACACTTTCCTCCATTAAGCAATCCTTGGTTATTTGCCCTACAGAGGCCTATAAGAATATTTATAATTAAAAATCCACAACAGGGAGCCCAAACCCCTCTCCACCTTTTACTCACTTCAAATAGAACTACCGGTCAGTATTTTTCTGACTGTAAACTAGCTTTGCCAAGTCCTATAGCTGCTAACGACAAAACAGCTCACGAGTATTACGCTTTAACGTTGGAAATTTTAGCCGACAAGTTTAATACAGAATCAGAGTGTTAAAATGAAGTTGGTGTCTCCTGATGGTAAAATTAAAAAAGAAATGCTGGAAAGGGGTAAATGGGGGGAAAAACCTGGTGAAAACAGTAGATGTAGAGTTACAATATTAGATTATTCACCACTTCAAAATATTACAAATACTACCATTACTATTGGAGACACTGACGGGGAGCTGTGGAAAGCGATAGAATTATGCTTAATCACCATGGACGTTGGAGAAAAATCAAAATTTTTTATATCACTACCAAACGAAGATGTATCCTTAATCATATATTTAGAAGAATTAGTTTTTGATGGTTATATATGTGAATGGAACGCAACTAAAAAATTTAACCTGGCCATGTATCATAAAGAAAAAGGAAATGACTTGTTTAAATTGAAAAGTAATCAGGAAGCAGCTTCAAGGTTTATAAAAGCTTTAAAAATACTCCATTCAATTCCCATCGATGCAGAAGAGCCACCGGATGCCGTAGATAACTTATCGACTTCTAAAATAAACAGTTTGAAAGAAAATCTCTACAACAACTTATCGTCTTGTTATTTTAAAAATAATTGCTGGCAGAAAGTAATCGCCTTATCTGAAAAAGTATTGTTCTACAACTCGAATAATGTTAAGGCTTTGTACAGATTAGGTATTGCATATGAAAACGATAGAAATTTCGAGAAGTCTTTTGAGGTTTTATCTAAAGCATTGCAGCTAGAGCCCGATAATAAGGCATGTACTGAACGTTTGATTGTCGTTAATAATGAATTGAAAAAGGCTGAAGTTAGAGTTAATCACATTTTTAAAAAAATGTTTCCTTTAAATTAGACTAAGCACTTTATAGGTTTGCATTCATATTATATTTTAGTGTTACATTAAAATGTTACAAGCTGAAAATGTCTATCAATCAATACAAATACTAACTACTATTAATAAGGCACCTATGTGCTCCGCTACGACCTTTGTGGATTATTTTTATTTCCTAATTTTCTGGTAGAGACCCGTCCTCATTACCATTCCACAGGCAGTGAAGGATTTACAAATTTTCATGGTATAGGCTGAATAGTTTTTGCCGCCCTTGCCTCAACAATTGTCATATCATAGGTACATTATTTTTACAATGCAACAATTTCGTATAATTGCACGTTATAGTTATTTACGTAACTAGTTATGAAAAGAGCTATATTGTTCGACAAGCGTAATATTTGCCAAAACGAGCGCTAGCGAGTTCTGCAAATTACGCGAGTTGAACAATTTGGCTCTCTTCATAATGTGTTTACGTACAACGTTTTATCTAATTCCGCGCTTTTATAATATTTCATAAAATCTTCAATTACCATGGTAATATTAAAGTGGATTCAAATGGTGTTAAAAGTATTGTTACTATGAAGTATTCACCCAGAAAATGGACTTACTTTAAATAACTGTGTCCTTAATAATGTTTTTTTCAATGTTTATAAATCTTAAAATACTATTGAATTAAAATTATGGGGTACCTACCTAATTCATAAATTATTTTTTTGAACTCAGGCAGTATCTCTATGTTGAAACTCAAACAGTTACGTAAAGTTTTTACATAACTACTTTTCATAACTGATATATGAAGGTTATGAAAAATGTGACGTTACCTAACGTCAAGGAGTGACTTAAAGTGTCACATTTGATAGCGGAATTAGATAAAATATATTTTCGGTATATTTTTGAGCTAATCGAAGCTCAATCATGTATGGGCGGGGTAATGGGGTATTCAGTAAATTATTCATTATATTCGAATAAAAATCGAAAAATTATATAGCCTCCAACCAGTGGTAAGACTGGCATGTATGGGTTAGTGGGAATAAGAGGGGCATATTTTCTACATTTTCGCTCTTTTCACTCATAAAAAGTGTGGGCAAAGGGCGCAGAGGCGAGAGGCCAATTACTGGTTGAGGGGCGGCGAACTAGCTGTTTTACTCTAGAATATGGAAGTTTGCTACTCTCGAATTATGTCATCCCTTTTCCAGAATATCATATATAAAAAGCTGGCACACTATTTATTTTTGCTAACACTAATTAATTTACTTCCTATGTAAAATCACACAGAACAGTCAGTCAGTAATTATCTTTCGAATAGAAAACACCTATTGTATTGTCGGGAATATTATAAATTGTAACTAATAAATATATTAAGTTTTTAAAAAGGAACTTTTCACCCGTGGTGACTTATTTGGCGCAGTCAGTAGGATATTCCGGGTCGAACATATCGAATGTGCGATTTCGTTTTAACGATTTACCGAAATAAATCGAACACAAACAAAATTTTGAACTTTTTGGAAGTGAATCGTTCAGTGAGATACCATATCTTTGGATTACTCATCCGTCCACAGAGGACCTGTTCCAGCCACTACCAATCACTCGACGAGATTTGGGACCAATATTGCCCAAATTCTGCAAGAATCCAGCTGTGAATTCTTATAATCTAGTAAGACATGCTCAAAATCGTCTTCTTTGTTCTATTCCCAGGAATCTTTGGATTCCAAGAAATAATTATCCTACGAAATCTTCAAGATAACTCTGGTCTACTGCCTCTGAAACTTTGCACCGCAAAAGTAATTGAATACTATCACTCAATATTTTATTATTACGGCATAAATCCTATAGTAACGCAAGTTAAAAATTTAAAATTCAAAACAATTCAGATTTTTAACTCGGCATTGAAAAATAACATATACCGATAAGAAATAACCAATAAACGTTTTTTAAAATTCGCTGAAAGTAAAGTAGAAATTAAATTGACAGAGTTGCTACCTCAATCAATTAGAACCAAACGAGGCTTAATCAATGGTCTTGGCTGTTTTTAAAACAATTAGTGGAGATTTAGACGCAAGTGACGGTGAGCGTTACGATAACCTTATTAGACAGCTTCAACAAAACGAAAATAAACTAGCTAATCAAATAAAAATTTAAAATTCCGTATCAGTCTCTCTAATAGATAACTTTAATAAAACTGTTCAACAAATAAACCATAATCAAATCTTATTAGATCGCAAACTAGAAACTATCGACTCTTATATATAAATAAAATAACATATGTTTTACGTGTACCCATAGCACATCCTATTGATTTAGATTTATACCATTTGTATCCCATTCCCATTTAGGGCCGGTTTTACAAGAGAGGTTTATACTAGGTATAGTTATTCTGGGAATAAAGTTATACCTAGAATGAAACTAGTTGGTTTTACGATGCTTTTTTACACCGGTATAGCAATTCTTACTCCAAAAATAGCTATACCGGTGTAAAAAAGCATCGTAAAACCAACTAGTTTTAAACTAGGTATAAATTATGGTATAACTTTATTCCCAGAATAACTATACCTAGTATAAATATCTCTTGTAAAACCGTCCCTTAGAGTGAGAGTCAGTTAAAGGTGATAATCCCTCAAAATAAATTTGTAATTAAAAATAAATTATACAAACTTTTGGACGAATCACGCACACAACTAGTTAGACTAGTTAGAATATATGTGTGGAGAAGTCAGCCTACTTCAAGTAAATTCCAATAGCCCGTGTGAAATTCAACTTCTAGACCTCAAGAGCACCTCCAACTGTCATCAAATGCCCATTACCAATTCTTAGCAACTATTCAAGAGACTCGAAAATTCCAATCAATGGATTGTGGTCCTTCCCAAGAAAACACACAGACTAAAACGTTACCAGCAAGAAGAAATCCTGAAACACATTGGCACCTTTCTCGCCACCAGTCAAATTATCACAGACTTCAAAGTGATAACTAACAATGGCCCAATAGAATTTGAAAGTCAGCCCATTTTCATTCCAGAAATATCCATCTCAAATCATGACTACGTCATACATCAAAATCTCAATCTCAGCCTTCCACAAATTAACCTAGTACCCTTCAAGAAAGAGTAATTAAAAACACTCCAATTCTAGAAAAGTATATACCTTCTTTCGTTCCAAGCACATTGACAATATTAATCTATTGCCTCCTAAGCCTAATATGCTTATACATAGCCTTCAAGAAGTTTCGACGTAGAAGCCAAATTCAAGAAAACCAATTTCAAGATGTTCATCTCCCTTAGCTACTGTCATCGGAAGCTGAAACTTCAAGGGGAGGAATTATGTCATCCCTTTTCCAGAATATCATATATAAAAAGCTGACTGACTTGTCAAAACCAGAGGCATATTGTAAAATTGACATTCGACTTCAAATCAGTAGCGTATCGTTTTCACATTTTGTAGGTTAACACAAAATAACAATATTAAAAATTCATCGTGTGTATAGTTTGAATTGTAACAAGTAAGTAAGATAAACTAATTTAAAAATATTTTATTACCAAAACCAAATATACAGTTTAAATTACATAATATAATTTTTGAGCTCAACACCGTTAATTTTTATCAATTTTTTTTATAAAATTTTTAAATATGACTAAGTTTATTTTTAAATTATTTCAGGTAAGTAAAATTTTATTTATATCTAATGATCACTAATACTAAGGTATAGTAAAACGGGTACAAAACGTCCATTTGAAAAGCCATTAGTTTTAGTAAACATGAATAAAATATTGCAAAAAATAACAAATTAATAGGGGGTGAAAAATGTATTGCACTATGAGCTTGGTATACTCGAATGTGAACAACATTTATACTCTACTTTTATGCACGGGAGAGAGAATAATCTAAATATTTCCTTAAATTTTTATGAATGTACCTGAGCCAATACAAGTTTTTACCTTCAGCTGTTTAGAAGTTATAAGCTGGTTAATTAAGTGTACACCAGATATTGCATATTTATACAAATGTTATTTCATACGAAAATACTCAAGGTAAGTATAAAATTCAAAATATTTCAACTGTACTGAAAGAAGTGATACATTTATGGATTATGAATGCTTTATTAATTTAATACTCTCTCATTCATAAAAATAGACTTTAACTAATAAAAATTCAATGTGAGATAATCTTTGAAATGCTTTATTTTTGATTTGTTCTTCAAGTCAGTTTAGCATTTTCTAATAATGTAACAAAGAGCTATAATAAAAAAGTATCACGAACTATTTGAGCTAAGTGCATTTTATATTCACATATTGATAAAATATACATCGAAAACGTAACAAAAATATAAGTAGGTACCTATTTGAATACAAAGTCAACAAAATTGAGCAGCAAATATGATTTAGTTTTAAGATAGTTATGTGAAAATACACCAACAAGTAAATTACAATGGCTTTTCAAAAGATCAAAGGAAACAACAATAACTTTTCAATGTACGACAAAAAAACAACAATGTTTATAATATACTACGTAGAGGTTAAAGAGGCACTTCGGTGTAACAAATATTGCAATGTCAGTACATATTTAAAATACTACCAAAATAATATAAAACACGCAACATGTTGAAGACATAACTTTTTTAAGCGATCCATGCTGATATTATTTCATAAATAAACATTCTGTTAAAAGGTTAAGAATCCATTTTTGAGTAAAATAGCATTTAACCATAAACGATGACATTTTGGAATAATTTAACTCGTTCAATACCAGCAAATTAATTCAAAGACATTTTAATACAATTTTTACTTCGGTGTGTATACAAACAGAAGTAAGAAATGCCAAGTAAACTCTTGGACAAAATTAAAGCAACACTTATGATACCTTATCAGCTGATTGTGGTGCTGGTTGCAGGAATGCTGCAATGAAAGAAAAGCATGCAAGATTTATCATTTGTAATATACTTCTTCTAAATCAAAACCAAGGAAAATTTTGAATGTTTCATTCATTTTGTCTACGAGTTTTTTTAGTAATAAATGACGGACATTGTCATAAGCGGTCCAAAGATGGCGCTACCAATGGCTTTTGGAGGCATACAACTGCAAGCAGAGAATATTTTCCAAATTGGGAAAAAATTCTTATATTTCCAGATATTATTGCCATATGAATGAATAATTTGTCAAAATTTATCGGGAAGGCCAGAATCTTTATAGCAACTGATAATTACAACAAAAGCATTAATTTTTCTCTATTTTTTATTAAATGCCATTTTAAATTAAAAATTACAATTTTCATAACTCTAACAGTTCATATCCTGTTTTTTTGGCACAAGTTTATATAATAAAACGTGAACATTCCAAAGGAACATGAAGAATAAAATCAAACAAAACTTTATTCTATGAAATGTTTCGAAAAATATCAACATGAATGTGGGGTAAAAACTACAATACAATTTTCTTTTTTAATGTCTATATACACGACGGTTAGATTTTTTTCTACAGTTAAAAATAAAGATTATATGCTTTGAAGTTATACAAGCGTGAATTTTTCAATCCACACCTCTAAAATAAAATATGTTGCAAACGTTCAAGTAGTATTAGGTTGAAATTAAATAAAAGTAAGAACATGATCCTAGTTGACAAGGCAATGAATCCAATAGAGTTATCAACCCCCTTCTATTTTATAGAGGCAACTGGGTGTTAATTTGAAAATATTTGATAGTTTGATGAAATCAAAACAATTTTTTCGAATTTCCAACAAAAGACAAACGTTTTTAACTTAACCTCAAAATAACAACTGACTGACAAGAATTGCCAACCCAACCGTACATTTTATTTTAAAATATTTGTTATCAACCTACTTACATGAATATATTTTACAAACAAAGTGAGATTCAGCAATTGTCATTACCTGGTACAACAACTCTAAGGCTTCGGTCACACTGACGTTTTTCACGCTGCGTTTCATGTACTGTTAATACGGCAGAGTAACGCCTCCATAACAAAATCCCATTTTTTTATCTAGATTGGGTACGGCTAAGATGGAAATTTTGACCGCAGCCTTGGGAAAACTTGGTGTGACTGTGATGTATCGATATCATAAGCAGCGGGAAAGAACGCTAGTGTGTCCGTGACTTAAAACGTGCTAAATGTTGAAAAATAAACAATGTGATGTAGCTTAGGCACCTGTATATGTGCAATAGAAAAGCTCCTCACTCATTCAATCAAAAACAAATTTTAATTACACATTGGCGGACGATTTAGCAACCAACAAAAAAATTCGCTGTAGCCAAAGAATCAAAAAACAAGAGGAAATGCCGATTAATATAAAACACGCAAGATAAAAATGGAAGAAAAGTTAGGAAGTCTGAAGCTACTTTTCGACACAATATAATTTATGATTTAAGTCATTTTCATTTCCCCTTTTAACATAATTTTCAAAGAGGAACTAACATTGTGATGTTTTATATGAAATTTCGTACTGTTATTTTCTACTGTTTTTAAGTAATGGACCATTTATAAGCTGATTATGTGGATATTAATTTTCTTAAAATATTGGCACCAATACTTGAATGGCAGTTTTATACATTTACTACCAATTACAGAAAAATATTATTCACTAAAAGCGACTATACAATCGATTTGTTAATAATAGATGCCATATAAAGAGGTATATTGAAACGAAAATAATATATACGTCGTAAAACAATCTTTGTATTTCACTACAACATGTACTTTAAAGTTATTGTAAAATTTCGGTTACCAAAATACTATTAAACTGTTAGTTTCTTAATCTTATCTAATAACTAATAAAGATTTATAATAAGTTACACACTAAATAGTATTGGCTTATCTATCAACTGCAATAAACTACCTAGTTTAATCCCTAAGGGTAAAAGATGCAAATGTGCTACAGGGTCGAACTCAAGAAATTTGAATTATATTTTGCATTATGTAGTAGATATAAAAGTAATTTATTTAAATGTACAATTCTATTTTATATTTAGTTCAGTGTCCTCATTTAATTCAATTATAATTGGCACAATTCCTTCTACAGTATTATCAATTTATTCTTCAAAATTATTATAATACAATCCGTTCCTAATACATTTACGACCTGCATTCTCGGGTATTACAACTTACGAATCTAATCGGTTTTATTATATTTAGCCAATACCATTTAGCTTGAAACTTATTATACCAAAGATGTATCCAACCAAATCATTTTTACGAACCTAATTAATTACCAATAAAATGAATTCCATCTGTTGGAAAAAAAGTGCGTCTCTTAAATGATGGATAATAATATTTGCTAAAATTTGTTTGCTCCTCTTCCAGTTATTTTACCAAAAAATTTTGCCAATCGCCCTTAGGACCGGTTCTACAATTTGACAAATGTCAAAATGTTAGTTGATGCGAATTATCAGCATATTTTCAGTAGTAATACCCCTAGTCTTGATAAAACCGAGATAATTTTGTCATAGAGAATGCTGAAAGCGTGTTGCTTGATAATAGCCCAAGGCCGAGGGCTATTATCTTGGGCAAATGTAATTTGGGCGCTAAAAGATTAATGCACTTTTTACAAAATGTAAACGAGGCGCCAAGACCGAATGGTCATTTTAATCCTATGTGTGTTTTGGGCGCTAACCGACTGAAAATCTATCAACCCTCCCACTAAACTTCAAACTAAAAAAAAAGAAAGAAAACCCAGGCCCAAACCCGGTTGATCAAAGTGTAACCATGTATAAAAATATCAGAAAATAAGAAATAGAAAACTAAAAAAAACCAAGGCCCCGTTTGATCAAAGTGTACCTATGTATAAAAATATCAGAAAATGAGAAATAGAAAACTAAAAAAAAAAACAAGAAAACCCAGGCCCAAACCCGGTTGATCTAAGTGTAACTATGTATACAAATATCTGAAAATAAGAAATAGAAAACTATTGGGTATTTCCAAATATTGGTGGTTAAATTATTAAGATAAGAGTTATTTTATGACTCCACCTACCTGCACTTCTTAGCGCCGAAAATTCAAGTCGGATTATCTACCCTTCTTGGTCAGACAGGTAAAGAAGGAAGGTTAGCGCCCAAATTACACGCGCCGATTATCTTTGAGCAACACGCTTGAAGGATTCTCTACAACATTTTTAGTATTTATCAAGAGTATTCGATAAGATAATTTTTTACTTTGTAGATATCAAAAAATTGAAAGTCAATCTGATGTTTAATAATTTTCAATACAAACTTTATTAGTATTAATCAAATATAATTCACTTTTATTTAAAATACAGTTGTGAAAAGTACAATTGGTAAATTAATTGAATCGTTACATGCAATACCAAATCTTCGCGAAATTTTATAATCCAGTTGTCAGTTTGACGTTTAGTTAATGTTTAATAAAAAGTAAACACCAAACTTAAAACACCACATGTAGGGTATTATCGCTGTAATACAGCGGTGATTGGATGAAATTTGACACATGACTTGAAATTAAGTAATTTGATTGGTTACTATATTCAGTAAAAAATTATCAAAAGAATAACTATACTGGCATTGTAGAATCGGCCCTTATTCATTGGATCATTTTGGTCAGAACGAACCGAGCAGAACGCGACGAATCTTATCAGTTGTTTGTCATAAATCTCAAAGAGATTTAGTTGTTAGCGTATGTTCAATGGCTAAGGATGCTCACCTCGCTTATCCGAAACGCTAATTTAGTTAGAACAACTTTGCGAAACTCTGTAACTTTTCTAGTGATTTTAGTCTACAAAAGGAATATTAGTTTTTCAAAATCTTCTACATTCAAACGTATGAGATACTGTTCCGAAGTAGAGTTCTATTTTGACTTGAAGCCATACGACATGTCCATTTTTATTACTATTTTTTCTACCTACTGTGGTAGCAGCCGCAACAGCATTATCCCGATCCATTTTTTATGTACATTCGACGATATGAAAAATTACAACTGAACATGGGAGCTCAGCGGACCCAACAAATTTTGAAATACATTTCTATCCTGTTCTTTTGTAAGCGCTCAGCTCGTTGCGTTCGAATCAAAAACCTCTAACGAATACACATTTTTAGGCAAAGTTATAAAACTAGATCTATATCCAGTCCTGGGCTTCCCAGTACTGGGAATGTATGCAACCAGAAATTC
>CAJUYH010007015.1:0-18589 GCA_910591685.1 Galerucella tenella
ATCTTCAAGGTTCTACATTTAAATTTACCTTTTCTTCATTAAATATTAAAATCATGTGGTAGGAAGTGCCAAAATAAGGTGTAATTTTTATTTCATTCAAGTAAATCTGCGTACGCAAACAGACCTTGGTTATTATATTTTTCAGCTACTTGTTTAATACTTCATTTAATTAGGTTGGGTTGATTGTGCTCTCACATAGGATTAGTTACAACCATAACTGCATATACTTACTTAAAGACTTCAATAAAAAGTTCTCTACTCCTCATAGCTTTTACATAACTTTTTCACTATACCCACCTCCATTATCGTAGATATACTATATTTCCGGTTAATTCATTAGATATTTTAATTTCTGGTTGAGGTTGCGGTAGTTTGCTTAAATAAATTCCTACCTAATCTAACATTTCATTAAATTATGAATAAACATATTTCAGACAATTATATTTTTTTTTTTTTAGCGGATAAATTCTACGCAAACTTATCTGAAAAGTTTTCAACATCATGCCGGGTTTTCATATGGCGATATATATCGGTTCTATTCATAAACTTTCCACATTTTTCGCAAAGTAGCTGTCTCCGATCATAATTAAATTACCACTTTTCAAAATCTTCATAAATCGACAATGAATACCCATTAAATGAAATCCATTCTCCACTATTTTCTCCACCTATAATATAACATTTATCGCACAGTTCATGAGTAGTAGAAGGGTGTTCAATAGAACAGCGCTTGCAAATTTTTATCATGACCATAGGATGGTTAGATGTAGAATGATTTATGTTAGTCTTGATAATAAGTTTTAAATATCATATTCCCCGATCAATATTTTATGATCCTCAAAAGTGGATTAAATTATCAATTGTATGACTAGCTACTCCGGTTTTTACTGATTGATTGAGTACTCCGACTCATGTTCAATTTTAGCTGAAAACAGCATTATTGCGGCGGTTTAAATGGTTTTACACTCATTTTTCACATTAGTTTTATATTAACCTCCATTATTTTTGAAAATTGGTTGTAAGCTTAATTTTAAAACTTTAATATCTAACATGATATCCAATATATGAGTCCGAGTATTAAAAGTAATCAATTACTCCGTCTTACTAAAAAGCATTATACTTAACAATAGTTATTTGCTTCGGAAGCGTTCCTCTTCATGATAATTTATTAATAATTTAAATGTAAGATCAATTATTTCAATCTTCAAACATGATGTTTGAGGTTATGTATTAAAAGAGTACTTTATACCTATTAATAATTATTTTTTTATTCTGTTCCAGAACTTTGAGAAGCATTCAGAATTATCCTAAGCTCCTATTAATTTGGATTTTTATTAATTTTAAGTAAGTTATTAATTATACCCATTTTTCTCTAATATGATATTTGAGGTTATGTATATAAAAATTAATCAACCGTTCAGTTTTTCCGTCTGACTACCTCATACCTTATACCACTAATAATAATTATTTTTTTTTTTATTCTGTTTCAGAACTTTGTGAAGCGTTCAATCATCCGTCAGCTCTTCCTGTTTAGAAAGTTTTAATTAATTTGAAAGTAAGTTATCAATTATTTTCATTAACATAATATTTGAGGTTATGTATTCGAAAAATAATCAAATGTTTAGTTTCCCATCCATCT
The DNA here is from genome assembly GCA_910591685.1 of Galerucella tenella. NCBI lineage: Eukaryota > Metazoa > Arthropoda > Insecta > Coleoptera > Chrysomelidae > Galerucella > Galerucella tenella. Next base: position 1,640 of record CAJUYH010007015.1, read on the forward strand.
AAAAGTATAACATAATAATAATAATTTTTTTTAGAATGGATCGGTTCTCCGATTTGGTGAAACATATTGCTACATTGCTAGGATTGGTTACCCCAAATAATGATAGAAAGATACGTGAGGGACTAGTTGAATGTCAAAAGGGGTTAAAAGAATTCCGAATGTAATGAAGACTGCAACGACTCTGGGTGAAAAGCAGCATTTGGAGGCCTGCTTGAGAAAACATTAAAACCATAAGACAATTCAAACAGGCTCAGAAGAAGGGGGCAGGGCTTTCCCTGAGAAAAGCGAAACCTTCGGATCGAGTTAGATGGGAAGATAGCGAATCTACGTTCAACTCGCGAATGAGAACGGGAGTAATTTTAAACTTAAAACATAATGATCCAAAATCATTTCTCATTGACGCTAAATCAACATTTAAAACAAGATTCAGGAAGCTCTCAAGCAGGATGCTGCAGTTAAGGTTAATACCATATTTTATGTAGAGTTTATAGTAGTAAAGGGAGATAGTGTACAGACTGAGTACAAGTACTTTACTACATCGAACTCACCAATATACCGAGACACCAACTTAGATGAGTGGTTTGACACTGATGTTAATGCTCCCATCATGAATGAATTAGGAGAGTTCCAGGAGCGTGACTCAGGCTGGGCTCTCAGGAAAGTTATAAATTTGGGGGTTAATATCAACAAGTACACCCCTCAGCTTGGTTCCTCCTACGTTGAACTTCCTTCGCAAATTGCGACGAAACATGCTTGTATCAACGTGAAGAACAATGATGATGCATGTTTTGCATGGGCTGTTGTGAGTGCTCTATACCCATGTGGTAATAAACATTCTAATCGATTATCATCATCATACCCCCACTACTCATCGGTGTTGAAACTGAATGGGATATAATGGCCTATGACAATGAAGCAGATCTCTAACTTTGAGAAACAGAATGATGTATCAGTCAATGTTTATATCCTGGAGAAGAAAAAGAGGTCATTCAGGACCCTTCCTACATACCTGATAAAGAATAAGAAAGAACGTCATGTGAATTTATTGATGATTCAGGATAGATATGATAATACTGATGGAGCCATTAGATATCACTACGTCTGTATTAAAAAGTTTATCACGCCTACTCTCTAAACATGATGGTCAAAAATACTTTTGCGATAGATGCCTCCACTACTGTAGGTCACAAGATAAGCTAGATAAGCATATCGAGGACTGTGTTAAAATGAATTATACTGTTATTAAGATGCCTGAGCCAGGGTATAACGTTGACGTGACAACGTGAAATTTGACGTGATATGTAGCAGAAGCAGGTCCATTTAGTTGGAATTTATTTGGTATATCGTGTCCTGAAGAGGGTCTACTGAAGCGATTGAAAACAATGCTGTCGAAAGTTATTTCTTTGTATGAATAAAAGTTTGAAATAAAATTATGAAAATTGACTTAACTCTCATTTTTTTTCATCATACCTAAATGGGTCCTTTTGGCAACACTCTAACCGACCAACACTCTGTATATGTTAAAGAGTAGGTAACTTAATTTCAAACGATCTCACTTGTATCCGGCAATTAGAATTATCTTGGATAGATAAGGAGTTCAATCAACCTCATATACGATGTTATTTCATGTGAGTTTGACTTTACAATCATTTCTTCATCATAATACAATGGATAATAAGGTCCTTTTGGCAACACTCTAACCGACTAGCACTCTGTATATGTTAAAAGAGTAGTTATCATAATTTCAAATGATGTCACTCTACACCCTGTAGACGGTCAACATTAGGTCCTTTTGGCTGCATCCTGTAGACTTGGTGTACGACACTGTGTTTCATGGAAGATCAGGTCCTTTTGACAGCGCGATAATTTTGTAACACTTTATGTTGGAAGAGTAATTTATCGTAATTTTAAATGATGTCACTTGTACTCTACACCCTTCTTTTTGCCTCATAATTTTTTTTTTGCTGCACCCTGTATATGTTAAAAGAATGTATTTTTTTCGACGTCACTTGTCATAACGGTAGTGAACGTTAATGGCTTTTTCAACGTCACTTGAATAATGATAATTTTTCAACACTCTGTATATGTTAAGAGAGTAGTTGGAGTATGATACACCCTATTAAATGAATAATGCCTTTTTTCAACGCCACTTGTCATTAAAGGATATATGTCACTTGTACTCCACACCCTTCGTTTTGCCTCGTAATTTTTTGCTATACCTTGTATATGTTAAAAGAATGTGTTTTTTCTAACGCCACTTGTAATAACGGTAGTGAACGTTAATGGTTTTTTTCAACGTCACTTGAATAACGAGAATTTTGCAACACTCTATGTTAAAAGAGTATTTTTATTTAACATATTAATACTGTAATACTTATATAAAGATTTAGTAAAAAATATATTTTGGAGTGATTAGTTTTTATTAAAAAACATCTTTTATATACCCTAACACTCACAAGGATAGTGGGATTTTCTATTTTATCACATAACGTTTCACTTTTTTTCACTCTGATAAAAGAATGTTTCGTATACTGAACATTAAGGCTTTTCAAACGATATGTCGTTCGAGCATTCTCTATATTCATCAACTTTTACATTATTAAAAAACAAAGACTGATACTAATATTACGTATGTCATGACAAAAACTAGATGGAGAATGTTACCTGATTTTTTTTCTTAATAGTCTTATGAAACACCCTGTATATGTGAGACGGGATATACCCTTTTTAGCTAAATATATCACTTGTCTTTGTACTCTAATGATACACCCTGTTGAAAGAAGTGTTTTTCAATGATATGTCTCCTGGACGTTAATGTCTTTTCAACAATACTTCAGTTGATTCACAAACTATAATTTTTCAACACTCTGTATATGTTAAAAGAATCGTATAGAGTAAGGTTAATAGATGGAGAATGTAACCTGATTTTTTCTTTATAGTCTTATGAAACACTCTGTATATGTGAGACGTATCTAGACACCCTTTTTAACTATATATATCACTTGTCTTTGTACTATAATGATACACCCTGTTGAAAGAAGTGTTTTTCAATGATATGTCACTTCTCCTGGACGTTAATGTCTTTTCAGCAATACTTCAGTTGATTCACGAACTATAATTTTTTAACACTCTGTATACCTATGTTAAAAGAATCGTATAGAGTAAGGTCGATGATATTCCGCTTGTGATATACTTTGTTTAAATTTTTAATGTATCTATGCATACTAGACATCAATTATCCTGGTTGATAAGGAGTTCCTAATTTTTGCTCCGTCCGTAATATCTGATAAAATAACTTCAGCGTTATACTGATGGTCATATTCACTTCTTCTATAAAAATTCTTATTATGGAACGAATACATCAATAGAGTAGCAGAAGCAGGTTCGTTGGTATATCGTACCCCGAAGAGGGTCGCAATTTTAAAAAATGTTGTTAAAAGTTATTTCTTTGTATGAAGTTTTGAAATAAAATTATAAAAATTGACTTTACTCATTTCTTCATCATAGTACAATGGATCATGTGTTAAGGTCCTTTCGACATTTGAATGAAGATTTAAATTTTAAAATTTTGAATAAAGATCGATTATATATGTCATGAGAAACTGGATGGATAATGTCACTTGATTTTTTCTTTATACTCTTAATAAACACCCTGTATCTAGACGGTCAATGTTACCTGATTTTTTCTATATGCTCCAATGATACACCCTCTATATGTGAAACGATACCTTTTCAATGATATAATAATATGTCATTTAACTTTATACTCTAATGAATAATGATACAGTACACCATGATGAAAGAATGTTTGTCTTGATGTTAATATCCTAGTCGCGAACTATAATTTCACAGCACTCTGTATATGTTAAAAGAATACTAGAGGTCAACTCATCATGATGTGTTAAATTTTCAATATACCTTACTTTTACTTCAAACCAATGCACTCTTTTTTTTATACCTCTTTTTATATCCATCAATCATGAGTGTGAATAGCCGAGTTCGTTAGACGCTTTGTTACAGACACGAAGGTTGATGGTTCGCGCCCGGGCTCGGGCGAAAGTTTTTTCAATTAAAAAATTTATTTGGGTAATTTGGAGAGTGGATTAAGGTCCTCTGGGGTGGGGGTAGAGGAGGGAATTTGCAGAATGGGTAATTTGGGGGGGTGGGATAGAATTTAAAGTATATGCTAGACGTTAATACCTCTTGAGACATCGCTAACTAATTGAAATTTACCCCCTCTCCAAAATGAGCCAATTTCGGTGTTTTTGGACCTTAGATTTTCTTATGGAGATTCCCATGTTAAAATCGCGAAATTGGTCCCGAACTCCTGTAGCATATTTACTTGTTATACATTTTTTATATTGGTTGTGTTTAAATTTTTTTAAAAGATTATTCAGTCTATTCCTATTCCTTTTCTTTTAAATCTAGCGAGGAATTACTAAATAATCGTTTTTTTAATTTATCTCTTGTGATAATGGACCTTGTAAGGCCTTCCTTAATCCAAGGTTTCAGTAATTTTTCCGTGTTTATTTTTTTGATTGAGTACGATTTTTCATTATTATTTTCTTGGATCTGAGAAAATGTGTTTCTAGGAAATAAAGCTGTTACAGCATAGTGATCTGTGATAAAACACTTATCTTTCCTACATGTTTCTGCTTAATGAATATATGATCTATGTAAGTAGGAGTGTTTTCAATTACACGGGTCGGCAGTTGTATGTAAGGTAAAAATCCATGTCTTGCCATAACAGATATACATATATTTATTAGTATTTATGTCTCCATCATCCAATATGTTTATATTAATATCTCCCACAAGCAACTGAAAGTGGATGGTCTCTGGATTCAATTTAAGGTAATTATCAATTTCTTCTAGAAATGATATTATATTAGATGGATTTGGTCGATATAAAGCAATAATTTTGCGCCATTCTTGTTACTTTCGACGCAGAACAACAGATGGATCTTGACGCTCCTAAAATTGTAAGTTGCCTACTAAGCAGGTGCCAGAAACTACTAGCGACATCCGATGATCAAGGTTAGAACTATATAATGGGTATGACTTTCTATAACGGGCGTGGTGTGTCTATAGGGTAGGTGGTCTGTGCTGTATTCGATCGTATGTCCATAAGGTATATAGTATAGAGCAAACAAAAATTGCGTCAAGTCCTTATGATGACAAAAGATATCTGATTCCTAATAGTTGCGACATTCTACCATGGGGGCATTATAGTATTTTGTTATAGATGAATGCTTCAACATTGATGAAATTATGTATCAAAAAATTTGTAAAGCTTGATATTGAAGCAAACACAGGCTTTCCCGGAAGTCTATTGCATCATAATTCACGATTGCGTAATGGAATACTTCCCCCTCACCGAAATTGTTAAGAGCTTGAACTAGATGTTGATTTGAGTTAGTGTTCGAGCAGACGTCAACATGAGGGTAGCTTTTGTAGACATTCAAGGCTTCGTCGTAGATAAGGAATTCATTGTAAAGAACTCACCATGGGAATTGGTTTTAAACGTTCACACTACATATTTTCACCTCCACAACTGTTTTCCGCATTATGTGACAAGAACAAAAATACTACATCATACCTGGAAAGGAATGTGCATGGCATTCGATATTCTTCTGGAGATGTAGAATATTCTGAAGTAAATGAAATACTGGGAAGCTGCATACTACATTTACGTTAGTGGTCAACAGAAAGCGGAATTTCTTCTCAAGAAATGTCACGTATTCAGTGTTTTTCCGCACATTATTGACGTTTGCAAATTTGATGGTACACCTTGTGAAACTGGCAACTTTGCACGAGACTCCAACCCCTGCCACGCCTCTGTACTATATTCATGTACCGAAAGAAATGTACAAGGCCTCCGGAACTCGTTTTCAATCACTTTATTACCATTATAATTAAAATAAAGTTTTTTAAAAGAGACATGGGTTTTTTATTGAAACATATTCATCAACTTTTATATTACATGAGTATTAAAATTTTCGGTTTACCATTTTTAAAATAATTTTTCAAATTAAAACAAAGATGGACATTAATATTACACATGACATGGCGAAAACATTGATTTCATTTTTTATATCCTCCTCGGTTCTGTTGAACATGGTCTTAATGGATGAGTAGTAGTTTGCCCTCAATGATTCTTCAGGCACCCACTTCATACGAAGACTGCTCCACGTCTGACTTACCTCTTCCTTTTCCCCATCATATAAACTAAAATTCTCTATTTGTGTCATCACCTTACATTTGTCTTCATAAAAAGCAATGTTAATTTACCAATGTTCACGATAAGCTCTTCAATTTTATGTTTGTACTCTTCTGAAGACAAACAAACTTTACATTTGTTTATTTTTATATCTGAGAATTTATTGTACATACTTGGGAAGGTGCAGAATATTGCACATATTTAGATTTTTTTAATTGATTAATATTAAAATAGTTTATATGAACATACTTCTACAGCAACTTTTTCCCCTAAACCAATTTCCCCAACTCCCAAATCACCCTCTACGGCCACTGTCCCCATGAGATTTATAAGTTTTTTCTCCAACTCATTTAATGGTGGATGAATGAATTACTAATGCTGATAGCCTCATGTTCTGTAGACTTGGTTGTCTCAGTAAATAAGCATGTTATTATGATTTATTAATATTATATTACTTACTCTTCTCCATTCTTCCACGGTTTTTTCTCCGAGGCCCAAAGCATTTAATTGCTGTGCCAAATTTTGCCACAGTGCTCTACCCTCTGCTTTTCCTGTAGGGCCATTACATTTGTTATTTAATATACTTGGGTTTCGTTCTGCCAAGTCTAACAGTAATGGCCAATGATCGTTTCGGACTTTCATTATAAATAAGCCAAAAAAAATTAATAAAACTGTGAAAGAAAAATATACAACTACTCAAAGACAAGACTACAACAAAAAGACAACGACAACGACAATTGACAAGACGTTAAAAAGTTTCAACAAATTTTCTATTTCTTTCCCTCTTTCCTACCGTAATGCAAAGCGACATGTGTTTGTCTCTATGTCAAGATATCGAGTGGTATCGTTTATATGCGAGGGTGTCAATGTCTGTTTGTCGTTATAAAACGACAAATAGTCATATGGTATGGCACACGGAATACGAATAGTGTCGTTTTGTTGCGACTGTTGATATCAACATGACACAGAATCCTGATGCAGGGGTCACCGCACTTGTGCCAACCCCCTTCCACATTCCAACCGCAGGTTGCTATTGGTCGGCCGTTCCCGCCGGAGGCTGTTATTGGTCGGTTGGGGTCTGGCGGCAAAACCCGCCATTTGAAATCGGAAGTTGCTATTTTTATTCCGAGATTAGGTCGTCCGGAGACATCTAGCGGCCGGTAGAGGAAGCTTCTTACCATCGGAAGGTAGTTTCTTAGAGTTTTCATCCACCATTTCGTATCCCACTATGTACAGAGTGTTGCAAAATTATCTCAACTGACCTCATTAAGGTTCACTACTGTTATGACAAGTGACGTTGAAAAACGCCTTATTCTTTCAACATAGGGTGTATCGTACACATAGCTACACAGATTGTTACAAAATTATCGCGCTGTCAAAAGGACCTGACCCTCTACGAAACACAGAGTGACATCCTTTAAAATTATGATACCTACTCTTTTAACATATACAGAGTGTTGCAAAATTATCGTTATTCAAGTTTGGAAAAACACCAAACATTCTTTCAACATATACAGGGTGCAGCAAAAAATTACGAGGCAAAACGAAGGGTGTAGAGTACAAGTGACATCCTTTAAAATTACGATAAATACTCTTTTAACATATACAGAGTGTTACAAAATTATCGCGCTGTCAAAAGGACCTGATCCTTCACACAGGATCGTACACCAAGTCTACAGGGTGCTGCCAAAAGGACCTAATGTTGACCGTCTACAGGGTGTAAAGTGGGATCGTTTGAAATTACGTTACCTACTCTTCAACATATACAGAGTGCTGGTCGGTTAGAGTGTTGCCAAAAGGACCCATTTAGGTATGATAAAAAAATGATAGTAAAGTCAATTTTCATTATTTTTTTTTAAACTACATACAAAGAAATAACTTTTGACATCATTGTTTTTAATTGCTTCAGTAGACCCGATATACACGATATACCAAATAAACTCCAACTAAATGGACCTGCTTCTGCTACTTTATTGGCGTATTTGCTGTACTTGTAATAAGAATTTTTGTAGAAGAAGTAAATATGACCATCCGTATAACGAAAGGCTGAAGTTATTTTATCAGGTAGTCCGGGGAAGAAATAACTGATTGGGCCACGATGTTGTCACGTCAAATGTCACGTTGTCATGTCAAACGTCACGCTATCACGTCAAACGTCACGTTGTCACGTCAAATGTCATGTTGTCACGTTGTCACGTCAAACGTCATGTTGTCACGTCAAATTTCACGATGTCACGTCAAATGGAACTTCATATTGATGGTGATGAAAAGTGGGATTTAAGTTTGGATGGATCAAGTTCAGGCGATCGAACTAGTCTACTTATGGTATTAATTCATGAAATTGGATATATACTAGGTATTGCCCACAGTGATGTTGACACAGCAATAATGTATTCATGGTATCAATTCAACGGCTCAACCAAGTGGCGGATGCTTTGTCAAGAGCACCTCCCAACCACGATTTTAACGCTTTAGAAACCGCTTCATTAGACGTCAATATAGACGATATCGACTCTATTATTCAACAAGAAATTGAAAACCTGACGGAATTGCCAAATCTGTCACCTAATGACGTTGACAATACACTAAACGAAAATAATAATACATTAAATGATCAAAACAGAATAAATATAATACAAAATGTCCAAATCCAACCCCCGCTATTAGACAATATTTCAAACAGCGATTTAGAAACAGTACATACCTCTATAGAGAATCCAATCCTTTCCATACCCATTACGGATAGACCAGTAAACCAATATAAAAATCAAATAATTTAAACTTGCGGTGATATTGTAGAAACATTATGTAGGAAAGAGAATGTATTTGAAAACACCAGACTAAATGTCACCTTGCCACAAAGAAACTTAGATGAAAGTATTTTTAAATTTGCCAAAGAATTTTTCAATCCTAAATATATCTATGCTTTATATTTTAAAACGCAATATTTACCGGAAATTTTTGTAGTAACACTCCAAAAATATTTTAAAAATTCAGCATTCAAACTTATTCACTGTACAAAAATTTTAAGCGATATTCCTAGTATCGAAGAACAACAAGAAAAAATGCAGTACTATCACATATACAAAAAAGGGCACCGCAGAATTAACGAGCTGAAAATGTCTTTAACCAAAGTCTATTATTGGCCAAAAATGGCGGAAGATATTAATTAATTGATCACTATAATCAATCATTGACAACACTTTGGTAAAATCAACAAAAACTTCATAATAATCTAAAAACATTTCAAGCGTCTATATTAAATCAAATTGACTCTTTAGGTAGATACATAACTTTTCAAGGAACAATAAGTCAGATCAATCTCGATTGCCAGAATCTAATTTCATTTATTGATAATATCGAAAATGCCGTTCTCTTTTCAAAATTAAATAATATATCAATAATATCGAGCTACGAAATTTTAGATTTGATCAAACATTTAAACCAAATATATAAAGTCAATCAAATCCCTAAATTCAATAATATCTTAACATACTATACTTTTCTTGGAACCCAATTGACCTTTTCCGGCTCCAAATTAATATTTGCTATTCATGTTCCTATCCTAAAATCAAAACCCTCAGAATTTTATCATATGGTAAAAGTGCAGTTTATAGTGAATCCGCGTATTACTAAAATTTTTAGTTTGTATGGAAGTATATGTCTCAGGAAGTTTAAAAATAAAAAAAAAACTTGGCGGTCACTTATTTTAATGAAATTAATCACTTTTAAAATTTTCATTCGTATGATATACATAACAATGATAACAACGAACAACCATCTTGGGATGACGTAGGCGTTTGTTATTGGCCGACGTAGGTGGTGTAGATGTTTTCTATTGGCTGATGTAGGTGAGTTGACGATTTTTGAACATTTCCAATTTGACGTTTTTTGAATATTTCCAATTTTTGGTAGAGTATAAAGTGTTTTTATATTGTTTTGTTGGTTTTCTTCTGAAAATGGATTTCATTAATTTGGATGATATATTTACATGGCGTAATAATAACGAAATTATAACGCAAGTGCAGCGTTTGGGTGTAATACCCGAAAATAATGGAAGAAAATGTTGGGTTGATTATTGTGATGGTCATTTTGTAATGACTCCATATGCAGAATCTATAGATGGTTTTCGTTGGAGATGTAATGGACACATAAGGAAGAGCAAGAAGAAACCTGTAGCTTGCAAAAAAGTGTAAGTTAGGTTTATATTTTCATATTTTACTTTTAAATGTTATTAAATATTGTTTTAAATAATGTGGGCAAGGTTTGGCTAAGTTTGTGTATTCTCGGTCTTCTTTTTTAGGGCAAGTTTACGTTATAAGAGTTTTTTTTATAAATCGCATTTGCCTATTTGGAAGATTTTGGGGTTTTTCCATATGTGGGTGTATAAAGATACATTATTAAGAATGCAGAATGAATTGAGGTTGGCACAGCATACTTTGGTAGATTGGGCTAATTTTTGCAGAGAAGTTGTTTTTGATGCTTTTATAACAAAGGCTACGAAAATTGGGGGATTTGGCAAAATGTAAGTATTTGTTAGTGAAGTGAATATATTTATTTTATTATTATTTATATTATGCTTTTTGTGTATTTTGTTATTTTTTTTAGTGTTGAAATCGACGAATCAAAGTTTGGGAAGCGTAGGTACCATCGAGGACATCATGTAGATGGTTCCTGGGTTTTCGGAGGATATGAACGAGGTACAGGAAGAGTTTTTATGGTGGTAGTGGCAGATAGAACCCAAGAAACACTTATGGACTGTATTGAAAATTTTATTGAGGATGGCACTATGATATATTCTGATTGTTGGAAAGGATATTCTAATCTAAAAGATAATAAGAAATATCAACATTTGCAAGTGAACCATTCCTTGCATTTTAAGGATCCTGAGACAGAAGTTTGCACAAATTCCATAGAGAGTTCATGGTACGCTATTTTCTAATTATAAGTAGAACAAGCGATATTGAGCTGAGAAGCATGAATGCATATTCTTTGATCTGTGTCAGTTGGTCGGGAAGAGGATTTTTCCAAAATTGTTTTTGTTTCAGGCGACATGCAAAGGCGGCAGGACCTTATTCCCACAGAAAACAAGAGTTTCTTGGGGGTTATCTAGCTCGCTATATGTTTTTAAAAAAATGTAAAGAGATAAAGCAAGATCCATTGGTGATTTTTTTGATGCTCGCTCGTGATTTATATGATCCTGCAGAATTGGAGCTTTCTTCTAATATTGAAGAAAATGATGATGATTTTTTATATAGATAGGGTGGTTTTTTGTTAATCAATTATATTCATATTTTTTGTAGAAGAAACATATAATTTTTAATTAGTGGTTTTATTACGCAAATATAGAACAATATTTTTTTTTTGGGGGGGGGGTAAATTTCATGAGACCGCCGGGATTTTTTTTCATTTTTGTGTTTGGAAGGCTTGTTTACTTAAGAAAAAAATAATTTTTGTTTTTTATGACGATTCACTATAAACTGCATTTTTTCCTATCATATATTTCCAATAATCCAAAATAATACAGTATTCACCCCATCTTACCCATACTTGGCACGTAACAACGAAGAAACCCAATTAGAGAAAGAAGAATGTCCAAGACTAGGAGACATATACTACTGTGTTCAAGAGTCCGTTCCAGAGGACAACTGTACGCTGCAACTCCTAAAAAGTCAATCTGCAAATGGCTGCCACGCTACCAAAGTCAATATTCAGAAATCAATAGTTCAACAAATAACAAATGACGAAGTAATGATTATCCCTGTACAATCCCAAGATGTCGTATCAAAATGTCGAAGTAACAGAATATTTCAAGTCCAAATTCCATCATTAATCAATATTCCAGAAGATTGTGAATTAACCATCAACGAACTCAAATATTCAAACAAGAAAGAAATCCAAAAAGGCAAATCACTAATTCTACCAAAATTAAAAATCGAACAGTTCAAAATTCAAACAAATTATCAAGCTTCAAATCTCACAGAAATAAAATTTGATGATCTTTACGAAATTAATAGAATTGTCAAGCAATTAAAACCAATTGAAATTCAAACAAACACCTATAAAGTGCCAATCATAACAATATTATCATTATTAATAATTTTATTTATAACAATCATATCATACTATCTGTTCAGAAGAAAGAAGTCAAAGTCAAACAAGAAAGAAGAGGCAAGCAAGATTCAAAAAAATCCAATAGACTCGAATCGCCAAAATCATTCCATTATTTTTGCGACTTAGGGATGGCGGTGTGGATGGATTCGGTCCCGGCAGGTCATAGATTAAAATGTGTAAATTTTAATCCCTTTATCTATAGGCGTATTGGGTCCCAATGGTACTTAACTACCTGAAGATATTCTTCGGGGAAATGTACCTCTTTTCGGAAATCCAATCCTCCCTCTTTTTATTGTATCTGAATGTTTAAATTAAATACTATTTCATTCATTGTTTATATTTCATCGAGTGCATTTCATATTTCAGATCAATTTGTCTGTTGTTTTAAACATTTTAAAATTGAATATAAATATTATTTTAAGTGAAAAAGGAAAACAAATGTTAGTGATAAATAACTTTAAATATAGTTTTCAAAAGTGCTTAAAAAGTGGAGAAAGGCGTTGGATATGTACAAATAAAAAGTGTAAATCATATATACTTAGTTTGGGTGAATCGAAAGATATAACTTTGACAAAACATATTGAAGAGCATTGTCATAGCGCAAATATAGAAAAATTGAATCGCCAAATTGTAAGCTCTTCTTGCAAACGCAAGGCAGTTGAAGACTTGTCCGAAAAGCCTGCAAAAATTATTCGTCGTGTACTTGAAGAGAATCTGCCATCAACCATTACAACAAATGACGTAGCAAATATTAGAAGGTATATGTACTGCTCCCGTAGGAAAATGCAGCCGGCATTGCCAAAAAACATCGATGAAACTTTCGATATTTTAAAAAACAAAAACATTGGAACAAATACTGGTGAACCATTTATCTTATTTAGTAATAAAATAGACCAGATCGTTGTATTTTCATGCAAGTCAAATATTGAATTTTGGGGAAAAGTTAATCGAATTTATTTAGACGGCACATTTAATTATTGTCCACAATTTTTTTGCCAATTCTTTACTATACATGGATATTTTAATGGACACTACATTCCCTTAGTGTTTTCATTGTTGCCTAATAAATGAAGTTCAACTTATCAAAAATTATTTAATATTCTCGAAGATATCGCTTTAAAACACTCTACTAGCTTACATATCACTGAGGCAGTTATAGATTTTGAAATAGGTATTCATACTGCTATTCAAAAAGTTTGGCCAAAAGCCCATGTTATTGGCTGTCGATTTCACCTTGCACAGTCATGGTATAAAAAAATACAAAAATGTGGTTTGATATAAATGTACAGCGAGGAATCTTCTGAAGTTGGTAGATGGCTAAGGATGACCTTTGCTTTAACGTATTTACCTCCTAGGGAAGTGAGTGATTGTTTTATTTTTGATTTGCTTTCAATAGCACCAGACCAGGAAAACATAAAAAAATATTGCGATTATTTAATTGAAAATTATATATCTGAAGAATCTTTATTTCCTCCATCCCTTTGGGCAAAAAATTCAGCGGATCTTACTCGCACTACGAATGCCTGTGAATCCTTTCATAGCCATTTTAATAATTCTTTTTATAAAGCCCACCCGAATATATTTGTTTTTATTGAAAAACTAAAAGAATTTCAAATGGAGACCTATGTTAAAATGCAAAGTACACATATTATGTATAAAACGCGAAATAATAAAATAAAAAATCGCGAAAATTTCATAGCAAAAAAAATTGACGAATATGAAAAAGGAAAAATAAGTCGATTTTTTTTCATTAAATGTATCTCATTTTATTGTTCTATTAATAATTAATTGTATATGTATATATATAATATATCTTATGTATATGTGTTTCTATTTTATTTTTACCTTTTTTTTAAATCCTAAAATGTATACCTTTACAATAATATTTCAATGTAATAAATATATCAAATTTTTAAATTAGTTTTACTACCTGTTTTTCATTTGGTTTAACAACAGGTGGCTGGGACCGAATCCATACATTATTATTCAGGTAGGACTGAAGTTCGGGACCCAATAAGCACGCTATTTTTGAACTACCTGCTACTTGGGACCCAATAAGCATATGCCCAGGGATGGAGGAGTTACGAGATGACAATGCCATGACACCTACAGAAAGCTGACACCTTTACTAAGAATTCTAACGTTATCTATAATGCACATGTGAACCTTTATTATTATATATTTTCAGTTTCTGTCTAACCATTCTGACGAATAGATCTACTTGTAACTTATATTAAATAAATTATTTTTAAAAAAGCTGTTTCAGTTTCGAAACACTTATCTCGTTGTTTTTCCAAACACCGCGTTATTCATCAATTTATTTGAATTTTTGACAAAAGCGGTGGTAGCTACAGTTTAATATTTAACAGCTTCGCTGCCATCAATATATGTGTATGGAGTGAGAAATTTTAAGTCAATAGGCCTAAAGACGGGTTGTTTTTGCTTTTTGTGGTACTTTGACAAAAGTTTTTTTTATTTATTATTGGATAAATAAAAAAAAAACAATAATTTCGCACATGTGCGGGCATGGCACCTAGCTTGAAAGTTGCTACCCTAGTGCCAGGCCCGCACAAATGCGGGCAATGTTACTGCTGTGTAATTATTTATAAAAGTATAAATCATTGGTTAATTAACATAGAACAAATAAACATTAATATTCCTAGACATGTTACACAAACATATAAACATGAAACGTCAATAACAAATATTGTTATATAAACAAAATAAACACATCCTAATGGATAATAACTTGATAATAACTAAGTTGCCCAAAGGAACGGATAAGTATATTCATAAAACATTATTTTAAAACAACAAAAGCTTTTATAAAACAAAATAAAACAATTTCAAAGTAAAGAATGATACGGATCGAAACATTCGAAGCAAAGACCAGGCTTTTCATTGCACATTTCACAGTGCCAGATGGTGTCTTTTCGTTTCTTCGCTACTTTTGAACACATCCGACACATTTTACGTTTAAGTTTTCCTTTAGCATTTTTTTCAGTTATTTTGCTGATTTTATGCGGCACTTGGGTTCTATCTCTGCTTGGGGTAGCAACGACCGGGGCACTTTTTTCCGGTAATAATTTATCTATTATTGATAGACGGTAGTCATATAGAGTCATTTTTGGTTGACCTGAATACTTATTATAAATTTTGTAGGAATTTATAAATAGCATTTGAAAAGTATGAATGGCTAGTTTTAGATACCAACGGAGAGTTTTCCTTTCACAAGGACAAAACGCAAGAAGCTGGTCTTGTCTATCAACTCCAGACATGAACTGATTATACTTCGCAATAGCTTCGGGTTTGTCCGCAACTTGTCCTCGTTTGTTTGTAACCGGTACCTTTCTGTCTTCAAACTCTGTTGTTATATACATTACGAGACGTTTATCTTTCCATTTACCTATATGTATTCCTTCTCGAAAAAGCGATACGTTTTCACCTTTTTTTAGTTTTTTTTGGATAACTTCTTGTGGATTTTCCTTTAGATCTTTCCTTAAAGTACCTGTGCAGTACGTGTTGTTATCTAATAGTCGCTTTGCCAAGGTAAAGCTGTTATAGAAGTTATCCATGTATATTGAGTGGCCACTTTGAAGTTTCTCTTCCAGCAATTGCATAACTACCTTTTCTGCGTGGCCCTTCCCCGTTACTTCCTTATCGTACCCTCCTGCATAAACACGAAATTTAAGTATGAGTCCATCAGGCTCAGTCAACATGTACAGTTTTATTCCGTATTTATGTCGTTTATTTTTTATGAACTGTTTGAACCTCAAACGGCCTCTCCACAGAACAATACTTTCATCCAATGATAACTCTTTCGCAGGATAATAACACTGGTGCATTTTATTATTAAAATAATCAATAACACTACGAATTTTGTACAAAGGGTCTTCATTTCCTGTATCTGAAGTAAAATGAAGACACCTCAATATTATTAAAAATCTATTTCTGCTCATCTGTTCCCCAAAAATTTTTATTGAGAATAATCTGTGCGTTTTCCAATAGTCCTGAAGCCTGGATAACGGTATAGTGCCCATATGGAATAGTAATCCTAAAAATATTCTCGATTCAGGAATAGCTAATTCCTTCCAGGCAGTTATTCTCGAGTTCTCTGAAAGACTATCCAAAAATAATCTCACGGCTTGAGCATTTGTTTCCCTACAAATCATTTCCAGAAATTGTTCCTCGAAAAAGAAATTAAAATAATCAAGTGGGGTCGATCCAACATCCCCAAAAAACTGATTTTGTTTCGAGAAAGTTATATTTTTCAGCTGAACTGTGGTAGTCCACGTAGAACTGGATGCAGTTGTAGATGGCCTGTTCAGCTGCTCAGGTTGGTCGGCAAAAGAAGACGGGGATATATTAATAGCTGACACCTCATCAAAGGTCAGTTGCTCTTCGTCACTGTCGTTATCAGACCACCCCATCAACCCCGCTTCGTCTTCGATATTGTAATCTTCGTCACTACTAAATTCTTCAAACAACTGTTCTTCAATATCGCTATCGTCAAGGTTGTAAAACTTTTTTTAGTTCGTTTAGGCCTAGAAGGCCCTGCGCTATCAGCTATTAGCCTAAGATACAATTTGTTAAGAGTTTCCATATGTAACTCGAAA
>CAJUYH010007016.1:447-18581 GCA_910591685.1 Galerucella tenella
TTTTTTCGCTGTATAGTTGTTGCGGTTATTCTTGAAAACTACGATTTTGTTAATTATTGTTAATTTGTCATTTATTGTGTTTATAGGCGTTTAAGCACTTATTTATGTTCTCAGATCATGGGCTTCATAGGTTCTTACCTCAGCCCTTATTTCTATTGTAATAATAATAATAATAATAATAATAATGTCCGTAAATTTCTAAATATGTGACTTCCGAGCCTAATCCCATTTGCGTTTACACACGCTCGGGATAGGTGAACATTACCAGCAAGTGCTGAGCAAGTGCATACTTGAAATGATAATAATAATACTGGTGAAAAACTGTAAAGGATACCTTAACAAGCTGGCGAGTGACAACAAAGTGCCTCTAATATGGGTGCCGGCATATGAGAGGATTGCAGGTGAAGAAATGGCAGACCAGTTAGCTTAAGAAGGTGCTAAAAGAGACTTCATGGGTCCTGAACCATTTTGTGGAGTAAAAAAGCATTACATAAGAAGGTAAATCGGGAACTGGCTGGATAAGGAGCCCCAAATCAAATGGAAGCTGACACAAGAACACCTTTATACCAAGAATTTACGCAATAAGGTACACAAGAAGTAGATAACATGGGAAATGGTAACAAGATTCAGTTCAAGTGCCAGGGCTGTTGAGCACAACCCAAAAGTATTAATGAGTGAAGACAGTACCGTATGAATTGGCAACCTTTTTCAGAAACTTAGTAAACCATAGTCACCATAGTGAACTTAGTCACCGATTAAAGCCGCCTATTCAAAACAAAACTTGGTACGCATCTAACTCCGTACGGTAAGAAAAATTTAAAAAAAAAACGCCGGTTTGATCCCGAAGTTGTAAACGGGAAAATCATCCGGCGTTCGTTATCCACTCAACCGTACAACTCTGTCGGTATAACAGCGATCTGTCGCGCTCGCATTAATATTGCAAGAGACGTGCCCGATTGTCTAACGAGGGAGGCGGATGAGGCGGTCGTCGAGGGTGAGGGGGAGGGGGAGGCGGTGTCGGTTTTGTGAAACCGGCAACGAGGGACCATAAACGGCGGCGGTAGTTTGAGCACGCGGGAATGGGTCGTCGGGTGGTTCGTGCCCCTAGAGCACCACGGTTGTTTTGTACAGAACCGGTTGACAGGTCAAACTGTACTGATAAACAACGCAGAGACGGGTTTATGTTTATTAATGAAATTGAGTTAGGTACAGGGTGTTTATTTATATAAAATGGAAGTTAATTTATACGGAGAGTTGGAAAATTAATTTCAGCGAAACTTTCAACCTTAATTTTTATTTCTGACAGAAATTTTGTATTATTAATTACATTAGGTTTGTCCAGAAACTGTCAGAGGCATGCACATTGAAAAAAGCGTTCGTAGAAATAATTTGGCAGTTGGTGATTTAAAAATACATTGTTAGAAGAAAGAAAATTGCAGTTTCAAAATAAATCAGAATAATTCGAAGACCGGGATAAAAATTTTAGTTAGAAACATGCGCATTGTAATGCTGTTGAAAGTGTCATAATATTTTTGGTACTCCGTCTT
This sequence comes from Galerucella tenella, assembly GCA_910591685.1. Taxonomy (NCBI): domain Eukaryota; kingdom Metazoa; phylum Arthropoda; class Insecta; order Coleoptera; family Chrysomelidae; genus Galerucella; species Galerucella tenella. The sequence goes on from CAJUYH010007016.1 coordinate 1,995, forward strand.
TGAACACAGATCTTTTTGTATTGAATACTTTTATTGTTAAAAAAAACAACGAAATAGCAGAAAAGTACAAACATTCCTTGAATGTCGACCATAATGAATTCAATTAGGTGAGTAGGAGTAGGTATGTCAGTAGCCGTATGTCAGTAGCTTTTACATGGGGAGGGTTTTGGTTTTTTTCATCTGATAGGTTTAGAAGGGAAAGGCAAAAAAATCGAGTGCCACGACCTAAAACAATTTTTCAAGTTCAAGAAATAATGTTAAGTTTTTTTTTATTATTTGTTTGACTTGGCTACATCTAAAAGTATTTTTAAACATCGGTTTTAGTTTTGCCCCCTTCTGCTGAAATGGTTATGACCATGTATATATATTTTTTAAAGGAGCCGTCCCTTCGCCGGCACCACCTCAGCCTCTTGGGCGTATTGTGGATTCTCCTACAGCCTATTCAGCCAATCCGTTCCCTGTATTAGCTCATACAGGTTATTTACTGGTTGGTTGTAGAAGTCTTCTGGAGTCATTTGGGGTCTTCCATTTAGTTTTTGCCTCCTGTGGTCCAGAGTCTCACAGTTGCATAATATGTGCAGAGCTGTTTCAGTGTCCTTTTTGCATCTCCTGCATGTGAGGTCTCCGTTATACAGCCCTATTTTGTTCAGGTGCTCCTTTGTGGGAAAGTGTCCCGTAAAAAGCCCCGTTATGGTGCGTAGTTTGTTCCTGCTCATTGAGAGCAGTTCTTTTGCTACTCTTTCTGATGGTTCTTTCATGAATTTCTTCCCATGTGTTTGCCTGGGCGTATTCTTCCAGAGTTTTATGGATTGTTCTTTTACCCATCGTTTTAACCATGACCTATTGGAGCATCTGGTGATGCCCACAGATGGTTCGGATCCGTTCATCAGTGTTGACGATCCTGCTCTTGCAAGTTCGTGAGCTTTACCATTGCCAGCGATTCCTTTGTGACCTGGGACCCACTCCAGTGTTACACTGTTCCGAGTCGTTCTTCGCCGCATTCCCATACCAGCCGAGATGTTACCTGTATATTAATTTGGGAGCACCTATTTTAAAAAGTGATAGATGATTGAAAATTGAAGCTTTTAATAAAAAAGAAAATCAATCTCACAAAAGTAAATTAAACCTCTTCAGCTAAATTATTCACAATTGTTGAGGAATCTATTTCTATTTCCACATCCCGATGGATACTCATATTGCGGCAGTATGCTAATAAAAAATTATTGTACCTTTATTGTATATTCTATGGAGAGGGTTTGAACACCCAAACCCCCCCCTTATATACCCCCCCTCCTTACTGTTAAAATATTCTGCATAAAAAGTTCGAGACGCAGAAGTTTTAGCGTTACTTCATATAACGGTGTAAAATTGAATGCTACTGTATACGGTATTCTTTTTCTGTACCAAACATAAAATTTTTTTTGAAAACAGCAGAATACTATACATTTAAGATTTCACCACCATAGCGTTGTAGCCAATACTATTTCGCCAATAAAATTATTAAAAATAAAGAAATTATCTGGACCCATAAATGCTGCAAATGGTTCATTTAATCGATATCCTGATTGCAGCATTACCAAAATTCATACAATTAATTCAAAAATAATCTAAAATTACAATCCTTCAAATATTACACAAATTTACTGTTTATCATCGTTTATATTCTGACAGCATTAATATTCCTTGATTATCATCATTTATTTCTGTAGTACTGTTAATATGTATGGTCGACACGTATTAAGTGATTTGCTATTTAATTTTCGGAAATAGAAAACAAACACATTATATTTATTATCCAAAAAGCTTTTTTTCACGCGATTGAACAATTCATTCATTAATTTGTTTGGGTTGGCACTTGATCTGAATCTTTGTACCAATTCCATTGTTAACTACTTCGATTCTTTGATATAGGCCACTAGCTTGACTATGGATTCAGTAGTTGTAATGGTCCTTGTAAGTTGTCACAGAAGTAGAGTAAGGGTAGGGTAAGTAGGGTAAGGATAGGCCAATTCTGTCGATTTCATTGTATAATTGTACAATTCGTTATAATAAATATTTAACAGCTTGGATAAATAATGACCCCCTTTTGAGAATTTCATCCTTGGCCTATGGTAAATGAAAATTCGTGAAAATTAATTAACCCCGTACGCACAAGATATAGCAATTCCACCAAATAAATTAATCCCTTATCAAATAAATTAACTGTTTTTAAATATTTCATCGTACGCCCATGGAAACTTCTACTGATATATTTACACCTTTTGAAAATTGTATCGTACGCCCATGATACCCGGTGATGGTTACGCGGTGACAGTGATCGTTGGGCAGAGACAGTGAAGTCACCAACCCAAAAAGCTCACGCTAGTTGGAATCTTAGTCACTTATAACTTATAACACCATATCATTTTGGTGTCATAGAGTGAATTTTGCTGCGGGTGCTCATTACCACCCTACCAAAGAATACACCAACTGACAAGAAGCGAGACTTCGAAGAAAAACAAATCCGTGATGGCCATCTTTAAAGTTTGTGTCATATGTCATTCGATTACATGTGGGCCTCCTGCTTATGGTCCTTACAGACCCAAATTAGATTAGAGTTTGTTTGTAGGCTGTAATTATTTTTTTAAATGATCTATTTCACGTCTATATTGTCAACGAAAAGTGCAGAAATAGTTACTGATGGAAAAATACCTAGATTCAAGTAAAGCAGTAAGCATTTATTATGGTTTTCAGTGTATGACAAAGGTAGCTATCAACTGCCAAAAAAGACTCTCCTTAATAGGAGAACTCAATAAAGTATTGCTGATCTGGATCCCTGGCCATTCTGGCATGGAAGGAAACGAGAAGGCTGCAGACTCTCGTGCCGCACGTGTTTCTATCGGACCAAAACCTACAATTGGACAGCAAGAAGAGCTTTAGACTTCTGGCATAATTTACCAGTATTGGTTCATTCAAAGGCTTTCATACATCCTTCGCAGAATGTTTCCAAACAAATGTTAGACTATAGCAGGCATGACCTACGTTGTCTAACAGGTCTGTTGACAGGCCACTGTCATCTGAATCATCATATGCTAAAGCTTGGACTATCGGAAGATCCGACTTGCCGTCTTTGTCTGGAATATGATGAAACAGCAGAGCATATAATTTGTGCCAATTTGTGCCTGCCCCGCCGCGGCTCGAATCAGGTATCTGATGTTTGGCAGGGTCTCTATCTCTCGCCCTCGGACCTGAAATTTCATCCACCAAATATACTAATCGACTGAATTTGTTTGGGGAAATCTGAATAGGTGTGAGCCACAATAGACTCTTGCCTAACCTAACCTAGCTATCAACTTCAAGGTTATTTATTTTTGTACCTCCAACATCAAAGAATTTTCGCCGGGCTTCACCTCTTGTTGTTGTGTATTATTTTACCCTACATAAAAAATACAATTAGTAGGTCCAGCGGTCGTCGGCGCTTTCATGTCGTTTATAAAGACATGCCGAAAATCGGTCGCTGAAAAACACATTCAGCGTATATACAGGGGTTGACTTACAGATTGAGTATTTGGTACGGGGTCTGATAAAAGCGTGCGTTGTTAGAAAACTTTTTCAAAAAACAATGTAGTTTTGCCATGTATGGTAAGTTCTAGTTTTTAACTTTCTTTTTGTTTTGTTTTGCTTTATTTTATTTAAGCTGCTACCGCTTGAGAGAAATTTGAAGACTAGGAGCTGAAACGTGAACTTTGCGTTCAGCCTTTCAGCTTTTATATTTATCATTGAATTTCTTCAGAATTTTGGTTTTTGGTGGAATAGTCCATGTATATTTCCTAAAAATATTGCTTTTGAAAAATTAATAAATTATTTCACTTTTGTGATTTGTGGTAGAATAAACTAGCAGACCAAAAATCAATATTCTAGATGTATTTTACCGCGAAGTTTAAAATTTTGAACTGTCTTTAAATAAGAATGAGAAAGGTTCAGGCAGGTCTTCTCTTATCGTCTGTCGACAAAGCAGCATAAGTGGAACTGTGCAAATTTTTTCTACCTGTTTAAAAAACAAAAGATGCCGTTTCACCTTAAGAATCTGGATTACTGCACAGTTTCTTGGAGCACAGTTTTTGGAGTTCCTATACAATTTCCTGGGAATAACAGTTCCTTGAAAGTCTGACAGTTTCTGGGTCACAAGTTCCTGAGTGACAGACAAGTTTTTGGGTCACAGTTCCTGTGTGACAGGCAAGTACCTGTGGGACAAACAGTACCTGATTATCAGGAAGCTTCCTAAATATCCTGTAGACAATCCGTAGTACCTACATCGACATCTTCATCGTCAACACCATCTTCATCATCAAATTCATCTTCATTATCAACGTCATCTTCGTCTTCAAACAATTGTATTTTTGTATTTTCTTATTTGCTACTAACCTTTTTTTTGTAAACTTAAAAATCCGTAATTATATACATTTTTTTTACTCTGTTAGTTTTATTTATTATACAGAAACTTTAAGTTCTTTTTTTTAAACAGATTAAAAGTTAGCTGTCCTTTAGATTTGATTTTCTTTCTAATTTTCTTTTAGGAAAGAAAATTAGTGGCACCCTAAAATAGCTTTTTCTGTTTTTCTAGTTTTGCCAATATTAATTTGTTTTTCTTAAGATCAATAAGATAACAAAGCCCTACGAACTGACTTAGTTTACCTCCAAATTTAATTGGTTAGTTAGGCAAGAACCTGCAATAATTACCATCATTTTTTCAACGACATTCAAACTCATTATTTGTGTCATTGGCGCTCAAGGTCAATCAACATTTTGGTTTCATTGGCGCCCAACGTTGCTTAAGTAAATTCTTTTCAACATTTAGTGTTTCAGAGCGCTGGCATTTCTTAGTGAATACAATTAAACTTCATTACTGTCATTTTATTTTGTTAATAAATAATCGTTAATTCATTGAAATACGAAAAAAAAACACTATTTTCTATATATACAGATTGCGAGAAAGTTTAATAGGTCATACGATTCACACAAGTGCGACAAGGATCATACGAACAGCATTACTTGAAAGAGAGATACAAGAATTGTTCTATGTGTGAAACTGACAAGTCGATTAGTCTTCTCCTAGCAAAACACACTGGTTAAAGGTATTAAGAGCAATAAACACACGCTCACCTTTTTGGTAGAGAGGACTGATCTCATTGTGAGTTTTACCCATAGGACATTTGTCTTGTCTTGTCTCTTTTCCAAATAATGTTGATCATATTATCCTTTTCGTACTTGTGTGAATCGTATGACGTTTTACACTTCTTCGCAATCTGTATATACTAATATTATATGAACCCTCCAGATGTTCTTTTCAAGTTAAGCCCCTGCTCAAAATTCCCCAATCTTTCATTCTCTCATCTTTTACGATAAATCATCCGTACTTCGGGACGAAATGTTCTCTCGTTATACCAGATCCACTTCGCAGTTGGAAGGCAATAATACAGCAATCCTGGGAGGTTTATTGACGTTGCCGTGGTATGTGTGTATATATATATACGATGTACGATGTTGACATTCACGTATATGGTCTCTCCTTTCAGGAACATCAACGCTTTTAAGTTTTGGAATAGATGCTCTTATTATACAGGGTGTCCCAAATAAGAGTGACTGATTTTAAACCTAAATGCCCAGCTTATTAATTGCTCCAAAGAGATGGGGTTTTCACTAGTTTCACTAGTTCATCAAAGAGATTTTTTTAGGCTTGGCTGGCATTTTATCTCATCAACACAGGGTGTTTTACTAATGTTGGTCAAATTCAAAGGGGAAAATATGTATTTTTTCAAATGGAACACCCTATAATTTTTGATCTTATTCGAAAGAGCAATCATTCTCCTTTCCAAAAATGTATAGTTTTCTATCTTTTGTTTCATTAACAACAAAGATATTCGAGGTTTCAAGTAGTAGTACATTTTTAATTAGTAGTTTCATATGAACGTATTTTGATGCCTAAAATCAACTCATGCTGTGACCGTTTGACGCATAACAACAAAATCAGCAATTTTGACAATAGTAATTTTGTTAAGTCATATAAGTCGGTTTTGGAATGATCTATACAGTGAGTGAAAAAGCTCAAACTGTAATAATTTATGCAGAAACGAAATCAATAATTCAATTATATGTACAATTTATCGAAAATGGTTGCACACTTGAAAAAACCAAGAAATAATTATGGTCTTTTAAACAAGTTGATGTCAATTAATGAAGTGCCACATGATAACGATAATAAAATTTCAATTAGAAAAATTGCTGGACTTTTAGAGCTTAGCAAGAGTGACGTTAAAAGATGTCTAAAAATTTTAAGACTAACTCCATACAAAATTCAGACATCAAAAATTGTAATGGTATGTGAGACTTTACTTGACTTATTAAGAAACGAACCCAATTCATTATGAATTATGTTTGATGAAGCAATGTTTCACATTAATGGCATGTGTAACAAACATAATTGTAGAATATGGGGTTCTCAAAAACCAATTTCTTTTAATGAATTTGTTGTTATGCGTCAAACGGTCACAGCATGAGTTGATTTTAGGCATCAAAATACCTTCATATGAAATGAAACTACTAATTAAAAATGTACTACTACTTAAAACCTCGAATATCTTTGTTGTTAATAAAACAAAAGATAGGAAACTATACATTTTTGGAAAGGAGAATGATTGCTCTTTCAAAAGAGATCAAAAACTATAGAGTGTTCCATTTGAAAAAATACATATTTTCCCCTTTGAATTTGACCAACATTTGTAAAACACCCTGTGTTGATGAGATGAAATGCCAGCCAAGCCTAAAAAAATCTCTTTGATAAACTAGTGGAACTAGTGAAAGCCCTATCTCTTTGGAGCAATCAATAAGCTGGGCATTTATGTTTAAAATCAGTCACTCTTATTTGGGACACCCTGTATTATTAATGAAACTAACTAATTAATTCCACTCTTTAATGGAAAAAATATAAAAAATTCTGAGATACTTCTTGATAATGATTTCGATATCGACAAATCATTGTCTAAACTATATTTTTTATATTTATGCAGTTTTCGGGAACTTTTTTGGTTCAGTTTTTGCTTAAAGTATTAATAGATTTCTAGCTAGGTAGAGTTTTTCAATATTTTCTGTTAAGTAGTATTGAGATGTGTTAGTTGGATTAATATTATTATTATTGAGTATTCAAACGTTGGAAATATATTAATTTCCCGACAAAAACGAATAAAATAGTGAGAAAACTTAATACCTAGGCATTAAAAATAGCTTTTTCCTACTCCTGTTTTATAATATACTTATTAACAGACTAAAATCTGTATCATAATGATATTCATTATGATACAAATTTTCAAGCCAATAGGAATGCGACATTCGCAAAATATTTAATATAGCCCATAGAGTAATAAATAAGAGAGGTTTTAAAACATATGGAAGAAGCTGGCACAAAGTTTGTGTGCAGCCAGTAGAGCACGGCGCTGTACAGCAACTAACTAAACTAACAAACCCCGCCTCCCTCTACACAACAACAAAACTTTTCATTTTTGGAACTTTAGTTCTTTACGCCAGGTTGTGTTTGAGCGACCAGGGGTCGCGACGCAAAAGATCTGACCGTTACGCGTTACGTTACGCTGCGTTATGTTACATTGCTTCGTTATGTGCCTTGCTTTTGTGTGCTTGTGCCGCCTTAGTCTCTCTCTCGTTTACGAAGCAGCGATTCATAATAATAAATATGTTCCTGCCCGGATTCGAACCCGGGCCGCCCGCGTGCAATGCGAGCATTCTAACCACTGAACCACCGATGCTATATTGAAATTCTATGCAAAGCTGGTATTCGCAGTGCTGGTGATCTACTTGAATTTGTTGGGATAAATTTTTACTATTATTTCCATAATTTTTTTTGCGCGATTAAGGGGTCTAGCACATTTACTTTTCGAAATACAGGGTGTTGAAATTTTAAAAACTTGAATGTTTTAATTCGATAACTTTAAAATGGATGGATAAATTGATTTGACATTTGGCAGGTTGTTTTTAAATGTAAAAGGGCATATTTTGAAAGAAATTGTAGTTTGTGCAACTAGTGTGGATATGATGGCCATATCGCACGAGGACGAAGTTTGAGCACGACGCCGTAGGCGGAGTGCTCAATCGTTCAAGTGCGATATGGACAATCCACACGAGTCGAACAGCATATTTTTTCTACGACCCACTTGAGAAAAAATCTAGAAAATAAAAATTTCTATAAACTGTAATATAACTTCAAATTAAACAGTTTACAATTCAATTTTATGTTTCCACTAATTTTGAGGTAAACGTACTGTTCTTGAATGTCCAATTTGTATAATGCTACGGTTTCATTTTTTAAATATACGATGCTGTTATTAGTAGATGTTGCCAGTCGGACTCCCTCATGAATTATTTAAAAATAAAATTAACAATAAAAAAAATCTTCCTCAGGGGGAATTTAACCCGGGTCTACTGCGTGAGAGTCTGGTATGCTCACTACTCAACCACCAAAGAATATGCAAATCGTTTATCTATAACGTCAGATGTATTACATAATTTTTGCTTAAAAGGAACTAAAGTTCCTACCGTGTGTCCCGCGACACGTTCTACCTTTTAGTATTATTTCAATTTGAGGTTAGTCGTTGTCATTTGTGAATTTATTTTTATTTAATCTACCCATTGTCCTTTCTGCAAAGAAATTAATAATTATCTTCATCATTGGTACCTACTATTATCACAGCACTCATCATCACTTATCATAGGTAAGATAAAAAAAAGTAGATTTTTAATCCTAGCCGTTTGAGGTTGTAATTTTATTTTTTTGCAGACAAGGATGTTATGTGAAAAAGTGCTTTAATAATTTGAACACTGTATTTGTGTGCTTGCTCTGTGATATTGGTGTGTGCTTCAAGATGATAAATTGTTTAAATGGGTACGTCAATTGAATAACTGCAAAAAAATTATACAAATAAGAAGTTTAATATTTAGTAATAAATGGTGTTATTTGCGTGAAGATCACTTTCTTAAAAATAATTTTACAGACTCATTTAAATTGACAAAATTTGCACTTCCTTTCTAAACTTCAGAGTACAATTTCCATCCCAATTCAGATTCAGGTAGGTATTGACTGTTTTTGTATGTTATTTTGGATATCTTATTGTATGAAAGATGTTGAATTAATAATATTATATTTTCTCACTTGCAAAGGGTTTTTTTATTCTCCTACCGTAATTCCCTCTAATATTATATGTTAATACAATATTTGCAGCTGAATGATTTAGCACAATAATGCTAGTCTTTGAAGACTTGACTTGAAAGACTAAAAAACAAATATTGAAGTGCAGAATCATTCAATTGCAAATATTGTACAATATTACCCGTATGCTGAAAGCTTGAAAATTCGAAAAGCGCGCGTCTTGAGTGCTAGTTCGTACCAGTAGCCAAGGTAGGCGCTAGTGGTAACTTTGTGCCACAAAACACTACACGTTCAACATCTCTCTTAGTCTCTTATTTATTACTCTATGATATAGCCATGGATACCTGGTTGACATTTCTGAAATTAATTATATTAGGTCTGTTCCCTGCAATAAAAGTATAGCACTGAGCTATACGATTTTATTTATTTTAATTATGTTTTAATGCTTCTTGCAGTATACAAAAATGCAATATACATAGATAGTCCCAAATTTAGCAATTTTACACGCATTTTTTCACAGATAGACCTGAATTTTTCAAAATTATATAGCTCAGTGCTACACTTTTATTGCAGGCAAACAGACCTATTAAGTGACACTTAATTTGACAGCTGTCAAATAATTTTGATTTCCAAAAGTAACTATATTTAATAGTATATTAAGTAGCGTGTGTGGTAAGAAGCATTTTACGCACGAATGGAAAAGTTATTCGTAATTCCGTGAGTGCGTAAAATACTTTACAACACGAGTTACGTACTATACTTTACCTACGACCTACTTGTACTTGTATTTTTTATAAGAAGCATAAGAAAAAGAGTTACATAATTAGAGGTGCTTGGTAAACTCCATCTCTATTACTCTATTACCAATGAAAGAAGCACATTAAAGAACTAACGTTTAATCATTATTAATATATTGTTGATAATCGAAAATCCATTTTTCAATTATAATCAATACATACTAAGCCCTTTGGACTTTTCATAGTTAAACATGGCCGTATTGAATGTTTTCAAATAGTAAATTTTGAATAAAATGGTGACGTCTATTGACAGTTGCTAAGATGTTGCTAGGGAAGCCGTGCGATTTACTTTACAGCTGTGCGTTTTTTTACAGTGCGTAGGTAATAGACGTCATTACATTGATACCGACTGTGTGTTATTGACTGATTACAGGGGGGGTCGTAGGTAAAATACTATTACTGCATATGCAGTAAAAGTATTACAATAAATGTCACTAAAACTGACGTTTAATGTCAATCATAGAAAATAAATTTTAAGCCACCTTGTAGAAGTAACAATGCACTCTAGTTTGTATAGTTTGTAAATTTTTAAACAGTAGCATCTTTCTTAAAGTAATTCCACTTGAAAATTTGTTTTACCTCGACGATGCTGAATAAAAGAATAAAAAGATTTAAGAGATGCGGGTGTTTGTCGGTAGAGAAAATGTGAGAGGGTAAAATATCCCCGTTCTGGCACTCCATTAACTTCGTCCTCGACGCCAAAGAAATGCTGAAAACGCCCCAGGACAATTCATTTCCTAATACTGACGTTTCTTTCGAGGATAAGAATCCGGCGCGGGTCTAGAAGGATTCCTAGCTGTCGTGTGAAGATTATTACATAATAGAAACAAGGATACTGCGTTGTGGATTACCCTTCCTGAAGGTTATTTATTTATATTTAGACTAATCCACAAAAACAACAAGGATTGTTGATAATTTGTTCAATAGAACACGTTTTTTAAAGTTAGATATATTATCTGGGATACTTAAAAAATATGCACACAATCGTGCATGTCTTTTATCGGCAAAAAGCAGATCTAAAAAGTTAGTAGCCTATTTTTGTCATAAAAATTTAGCTCAAGGGAGGATCTCTCCAAAAAAACCCAGTGATAAGACTGTTGGGATTGATAACAGGGTAGGGGATCTTTGAAGGCGCAAGGGTGCTGCCACATAGAGAGTCCCGTCAGTACCTACTAAAATTTCTAATTTAATGAAAACTGTAACACCGTTAGTGGTTGTTGCAGATTTTTCGGCATATATCAGCGCTGACATCCTAACCTGACAAAATGACAACTGCCTGACAACTTATCACTTATCTATGGTGACATCTGCAGACCAAAGTTTTACGACGTGTATCTTGAGTTTGTCCAGTTTATGTTTTTAAAAACTATTTTGCTCATTTGTGTGTGTTGAGTATTCGTAGTTGGTTTTTATTGTTTATAGTGGGACTTTTACTACAAGAGACAATGTCGAGAAAATGTATTGTGAAAGACTGTAATGTGAGGTGCACCCGGTGAGCTTTATCTTTATAAAAAAAACGTTTCATTAAATAAAAAGTGACAGGAGTAGTTATTCTTCCATACAGCTTTGAACTTCCCAGCATTGTTGTTGAATTTCTAACATCTATTTTTCCTAATGTTTGTCATTGACATATGTAAAAAAACGTTTCATTTATTGTATACTTTTTTTATTCAATAAAATATATAAACTTCAGGCATTATATGGTCCATTTTTTGACATTTCATTTAATTTTACTTGACAATTTGATTGTTATTATTGTAATATCAATCTAATGTTGAGTAACTTTAAATGAAATATCGAAAAATGGTCGTTTTGCAATAAAAGTAAAATTACAATAATTTTGCCGCCAAAAACTGTAAAATTACAGGAATCACTTTTTTCGGCTGTTAGAGAAGTTCACAACCATCTGATTTGTGTTAGAGTTACTGACGGGACTCTGAAGGTGGCGCCAACCGTACGAATACAGGGCGCCACTGGTCAGTTTCACATTTTTTATTATATAACTCGTATATTTACATTCTGCTTCTTAAAGAGCATTAAGTAAATGTGTTGGTTAGGTGGGCTTGGAAGGGAAACACTCATTAGTGTTTCTCCTTATTGGTTATTTCTGTGTTGGATTAAGTCTTCTGGCCATATTTTTTGTAGTCTTCTCGCATTAGGTCCATTTTTGTATAGTTCTTGAATTAGGCGGTTGTCATGGTTGGTGATTCGGTCCCTGTAGCTGGCGGCTATTTTTTAAATTTCTTCCGTAACAAACGGAATGTTCAGGTCTGTATGGAGAGTTCTATTGCTGATATACCATGGTGCATCTGCGATTGATCTGAGTGCTTTAGACAGAAATCGTTGTATTGATTTAATTCTGGTTGGTTTAGCACATCCCCAAAGCTGTACTCCATATGACCAAATTGGTTTTAAGATTGCTTTATAAAGAAGAATCTTGTTGCTTGACGACAGTTTTGATTTACGGCCGAGCAGCCAGTAGGTACATGTGTCGAAACTTGATGTCCAACTGTCGACGTTTGGATTATATGTGTGTCTTCCATGTAAGTTGTCGATCTAAGTGCAGCCCAAGGTACTTTGCTTCTGTTTTGACAGGAATAGGTATATTATTCATTGTTAGGGGGGGGGGCAGTTGCCATGTCGAATTGTAAATGTAACTTGTACTGATTTGGTTTGGTTGACTTTTGTTCTCCATCTACTGTACCAGTCGTTGAGGACGTTAAGGTGTCGCTGGAGGTTTTCTGAAGCTCTATCTGGGTTTTCATCTACTGATAGTACTGCTACGTCATCAGCAAATGATGCTATAGTAGTGTTTACGGTTTCAGGTATATCAGACGTATAAATAAGGAAGAGCAGTGGTCCGAGAACGCTACCTTGGGGAACGCCGGATTTAATTGGGTTGATGGTGGATTGAGTGTATTCGTGTTTAACGGAGAAATTTCTGTCTGTTAAGTAGGATGATTTGAGGAGCAGGTAAAAGTTATGGGACGAGTTTCACATCTATAAGTATTTTTATACTATGATTGATAAGGAATACTATAGTCTATTCACGTAAACGGTATGCCCATTGCGTACATGCAAACCATAGCAATGAGTAACAAGAAGGATGTAGTGAAAAGGCTGATACGGGCAAATAGTTTTTTCACAAAAACGGTACATCTAAAAGCAGAAAAATCCTCAAGGCTGAGGTGCTGAAAACTCGAAAACCTCGACCAGATATACTCTGATATTATCAATCATGGTTATTCAAGGAAATTAAGTACAGAATTACGGAATAATTACGTAACACCTCACGGCTTAATTGACTGGTCGATGGAACGACCGACAATATCAGATGACATTTGACGGTGTTGGAATGAAGAATACAATAATAAACAATTCCATTAGTCATCTTACAGTCTCAGAGAAATATTTCTTGAAACTTATAACTGTTAAGATGTGGTTGTAGTATGGAAATAAATAAAAAGGTGGAAAACTAGAATTGATTTATTATTAAATTTTGTAAATCCCTACGGAAAGATAAATGTTCGGATGTAGCAAAACGGTTGAGTGCCAGTGAAACAACTTCTTTTTTTAAAAGCGTCGGTCGGTCATGTTTAACAGTCGTTTTAATTGCCCAAATCCCGAGCGTAATACCACACCACTAATTGCTTCAATTAAATACTCGAGAATCTGAAAACGGGAATCCAGGGTCGGAGATAACCGATCTAAAAGAGTTTGCGGATTTGGTTAATTCAGATTTAAAAAAAAATACTGCAGAAGAAGTACGCATTTTTGAAAATTTGCTTCTCTTTAATAGGGCTACCCAAAAATCACTTGTTAATATTATAAATCAGTGCCAGGCTGATAACGCATATCAAATTTAAATATTGGTATCTAAATAAATGATAAAGGAAGCAAACTAACAACTACTAAGTACTAACAAGATCCTCTTGATAGTTGGCGTTACTAATACACATTTCATGACGCTATTGTATTTTGGAGAGCTTCGGGTCTGGAAATAAACCCAATGAAGGAGAAGATGTCCAACCTAAGCTAACTTCACTTATAGTTAAAATAATACCCTTCTTGGTGTGCGTCATCAATTGTGACGTATATACGGGTTTTCAGCATGTCGTTTATTTTATTTGCTATTTTGACATATAGCTAACCTTAAATTTGATGAATAAGATCATCAGGATTGTATTTAGCCAAATTCGAAAAGGCTATGCAATTAATAATTACCAGCTTCTTTTTCTAACTGAAAATTCTTGAGACCTTTCAAAATACTGATGTGTATTAATGCATATTTTTGTATTATTCATATAAATAAAACAATAAGATTAATATTCACTTTTCATAAATAATAATTGACCGTGAACAGCAAAGTACAGACCTGTCAAGAACTGTCAGTGTGACAGTGGAAAAAGACGTAAGACTTATTGCCGCTACGAAAGTAACGCCTTCATACACATCAACCAATCAAATTTTTCTAAGTCAAAGATTAGGGTTAACGTTTGTAATACATTTAAACGGTTCATTTTTGTGATATTTTGATTAGGATTAATCACAGACCTGCCTTTTTTTCCATTTCTCCCTACGTATAGTGTTAGAAAGACATTAACAATCGATGACGCACACCAAGAAGGGTATTATTTCAACCATACTACATATGGCGGCGACGGAACAGAACTAAAAATCTTCAGTTATGTACGTGTCAGTTAAAGGTAAGGGGATAACGGGGGTAGGTGACGGTGATGGTTATGCGGTGAGAGATGTTGGTTACACGTAGTTATCCATAAGGTTAACCCCTGCTAAAAACGGCTCAACGATGCTAGAATTTATTTCTTTAAAAACCAAAAATGGACCCAAGCGCTGATGCTGCAGTTTCCCTATGTTTTAATCTTTTCCCAACTATCCTAATCATTTTCTTAATTGCTAGTAAAATAATAGGTCCAGTTAACACTGTTAATGTCAATGAAACTTATAGATAGAAGTAATAAAGACATAGAAGAATGCGCCGATATACATTCTAATGTGAGAGACAGAAGATTAAAGTTTAACGGACACATGGAACCGACGAGGTTAACAAAGCAGATTGTGGAATTTTATGAAAATCGCATTAAAGAAAAAACAGAAACAATTAAATGTATAAAAGAAGACTCTAGCACAGCAGGTATAAAACAAGAAGACGTTTCTAGTCAGGAAACCGCTTTTATGAAAGATTTTTAATTAGAAAGTTAGTCATGGGGTTAAAATGAGAAGAGCTTCATCTACAGAGAAAAAGATAGAAACGAAGGTAAGCCAATTGTTATAAAAAGACAACTGTGCAGCTTAAACTAATAATTTTTTTCTCTATATTTACGATGTAATATATTTGTTCCTTTTTGTTATCATTAAAATTACGTTAATTACTACGTTTTCCGTAGATTTATTTAAAATAAATCAACCCCATCTATTTAAGCAGTACAAATTCCATTCATGTACTATTAACAGTAAGAAATGTAATGTAGTTTTAATCTGGCTCAATATCGTTACTCGGAATAATAGAAGAGGTAGGAAAACGGCAACCAAAAGAGCAAACAGAAAGTGCGGGAAACGACAGAAGGTAAATCTTTCGGTAAAGCAGAGCGGCAGATCGGGATCGGGTCAAGAGCTCTGGGGAGAGAGAAAATACGTGCCTTGGCTCGGAGATACGGGAAGTATTCCGGCTTTAACTTCAACCATTAGGCGTTACAAAAAATTCCTATCGAGGGTTCAATATTAAAACAAGAAATTACACTATTTCGAGGAAATTCATCATTGAACGCAGATTAAACTCACTAACATCAGAGATTACCTTCAGTCTCTGAAGAAGATAACTTGATTATCGAAACGCTAAGATAAGTGTTAAGTGTTGATGTTAGTGTAGTGTAGTATAGATACATTTTTGGATCTCTGTAGAAGATGTGGTGGTTATAAATAAAGCGTACCATGTCTGTGATACTCTCAATGAAGTCATATCTGGAAAATGTCCGAAGCTTAATTGATCCTTGTGATCCTCGTAGTATTCCTCCATTTTACCTCCCTATATTTTTGATTTTGCAAAAGATTCAGTAACCATGTTAATTACTTTATCTAATTCCGCTATCAAATGTGACACTTTACGTCACTCCTTGACGTTAGGTAACGTCACATTTTTCATAACCTTCATATATCAGTTATGAAAAGTAGTTATGTAAAAACTTTACGTAACTGTTTATGTTTCAACATAGAGATACCACATGAGTTTCAAAGAATAATTTATGAATTAGGTAGGTACTGTCAAAACTGACAATTATTTCATTATTTAAACTGTACAATTAACCCATTATTTTAATTTAATAGTATTTTGAGATGTATAAACATTGCAAACATTATTCAGGACACAGTTATTTAAAGTAAGTCAATTTTCTGGGTGAATACATCATAGTAACAATACTTCTAACACCATTTGATTCCACTTCAATATTATCATTGTAATTGAAGATTTTATTAAATATTATGAAAGCGCGGAATTAGATAAAACGTTGTACGTAAACACGTTATGAAGAGAGCGACATTGTTCAACACGCGTAATTTGCAGAACTCGCTAGCGCT
>CAJUYH010007016.1:18681-29393 GCA_910591685.1 Galerucella tenella
GACGGGACTAAACGCTATTCTGTATGCCACGGTTTTCGACGCTCGGAATTGCAACCAAAAATTATCGGCATAGAAGTGACGTCACTCGATTCGGTACATGTGGCCAATGAGCGATGAGGGGAACTGTCAAATTTGTAAACAAACCAAAGTGCACGTTGAAGAAGAGAGCAAATTATCCCTTGTGATATTACCCAATAAAGGATAAAGAAGAAGAAGAAGATTAGAGGTTATATTTTGGTTTCGCTGGAAGGTAGGGTCATATGGGTCATATAATCAGATAATAGATAGTGATAGTGACATATCTTTTATCTGTTATCATGAACGATACAATTCATGTTCATATTAACATTAACAACCTCAAAAACTCGAAATTTAGAGTCAACTAGCATTGAAGAATTGATCTGGCGTTAACATTTTATATCTCTTTTTTTTTCAAGTCTCAAAGATAGGATAAGTACAGATATTAATTATTTTAAAGGAGTTTCTTGTTCTATCAAATCTAAGCGTTATAATACCGCACAGAGGATCATTTGATTCAGTACAAGGAGAGCCATTCAAATTTTGCTGCAGGAAAATTTTGTGGAAAAAATGGGAATGACTTATAAAACACTAGATTAGACACTATACACAATTTAGTTATTCTTCAAATATTAAAAAGTGACTAAAATAATCCGCAATTCCAGCCAAACATCAACAAATAATGAAAATTTCCTTTCAACGAAAATCGATAACGGTTACCGTGGGGCTCATTAGATCACGGTAGACATACCGATTCTCATCGACTCGAATTCGCGATATCGGTCGGTGAAAAGGTATACAGAATGCCGCACATGAGACTTACCGACGGCTGTCGATAACTGGGTCTTACCGATACCGATTTCTCTCCGAAACGAGTTACAGAATAGCGCTCCAGGCTCCAGTAGTCGTTAAAAAAAACAAAATATTTTTGGACCACGCTTTTTTATATAAAAATAATGCTGTCTTAAAAACCAACCGTATTTTATTCAATGATGAAATGAAACAATTTGTTAAAATCTACATTATATCCTTGAGTATAGAAACTAATTGTGTATACAGTGCTATTCAAAAGTCCCCTCCCCCCTCGTATCTTTTGAACGGCTACACTTACATTAATAAAATTTGGAGGGTGAAAATAATGTGTTGTCCGCCTCTGGTTAGTTGTCAAAAAAATTGACGTTTTTAATTTAATAGTATTTGTTGCTTTGCAAAGTTTTTATAGAAAGCTTAAATATTTAATTTTATTATTGTTTAACGAGACGTTTAAGAGTTTACATAGGCAAAATGGTACGTACTCAAGCCAACAAAGTAGCAGCTATCTTAATAATTGGTGAATCTAGAAAGAATCTCCATGAATCGGAACGTTTATTTAATGAGAGATACCCAGATCGCCCTATCTCGAGAACTTATTTTAGGGAACTTCTTCACAAGTTTGAAGCAACAAGTAGTGTTCAAGATGCCAAACGATCTGGTCGACCAACATTTAGTGATGATAAATAAACTCCAATGTTAAAATGTCATATACCTGGAAATGTTATTGTCACTTTGACATCGATAAAAAAGGTGCATCCTTTTTTATCGCGATAAAAACTCCTCTTCCTCAATGTCTAGTAAGCGGACGTCACTTTTACAAAATGACAATGAGTGGCAAGTTAATAAAAATAATTATTTTTGTTGTTCATCCATATATTCTGTCGTTAATTTATCTTGCCAAAAAACACTCGAGCTTTTCCTTTATCGGATAAATTTCTCTTTAACTCAAAGAGAAAAACTGACATGATAAAATCGCGACACCGAAGGTGTAGCGATTTTATCTAATGTCAGTTTTTCGAGAAAATTTAGTGATTGGCAAAACTGTTTCGTTGCAAAGAGAAATTTATCCGATAAAAAAAAGCTCTTGTGTTTTTACTGTTGATAAAAACTCCTCTTCCTCAATATCTAGTAAGCGGACGTCACTTTTACACAATGACAATGAGTCGCAAGTTATATAATTATAATTTCACAGCAATTCATCCATATATTCTGTCGTTAATTTATCTTGCCAAAAAACACTCGAGCTTTTCTTTTATCAGATAAATTTCTCTTCAACTTAAAGTTTTTCCAATCACTAAATTTGCTCAAAAAACTGACATTAGATAAAATCGCTCCACCTTCGGTGTCGCGATTTTATCATGTCAGTTTTTCTCGTAAAATTAGTGATTGGCAAAACTGTTTCGTAGCAAAGAGAAATTTATCCGATAAAAAAAAGCTCTTGTGTTTTTACTTTTGATAAAAAAATTGATATAGGTAGTTGCTGAAATGGTAGTAAACCCTACTTCTCTCCTCTTCAACTAAAGTTGCGTCTATCTGTGAAGTAAGTAAAAGTAGAGTACAGAGAGTATTGGCTAAAAATACAAGTTAAAAATGGTGCACCACCTTTCGGATGACGACCCCGACAGAAGACTCGAATTCTGTGAATGTATTACAAATAAAATTAGTCAAAACCCACATTACACAAAAACAATTTGTTTTAGTGACGAAAGTACTTTTTGCCTCAATGGAAATGTGAATACACAAAATGTCAGGTATTGGAGTGACACAAATCCTCACACCTTTCGTGAACAACATACCCAATTTCCAGAAAAAGTCAATGTTTGGGCAAGTCAATGTTTGGGCAGGTATTTTGGGAAACCACATAGTTGGTCCTGTTTTCCTAAATTCAAATTTAAGCGGTGAAGTGTAACTGGAGATGTTACAAAATGCAATTTAGACGCTAATTCTTGAAATTTTGGAAGATAATCCAGATGAATTCGGCCATTTGGAAATAACATTTCAACAAGATGGTGCTCCTGCACATTATTATGGTGCAGTAAGACGTTACCTAGATGAAGAATATCGAGGAAGATGGATCGGCCGGCGAGGTCCTATAAAATGGCCACCTCGGTCACCAGATCTGACACCATTAGATTTTTTTCTATGGGGGTACTTGAAATCCAAGGATTATACTACGGCACCAGGTAGCATTGGCGTTTTGAAAGAAAGAATTATTGAAGAAAGCAATGCAATTTCAGCTGACACATTCGAACGAGTACGACAAGAGTATACTAATAGGATGTATTACTGTCAGGAAGTAGACGGAGCACATTTCGAACAATCCATTGTTGATATTTGATTAATTAAATTTAAAAAAATAATTTCAATAATTTTGGTATTTATTTAATTTATCCGTCAACGTTAGTTTAAACCCAAACAAAATTAATATGGCTATGTAGCCAATGTCAATGCCTTTCAAACGAGATACCACTTGCCATAAATTCCTATTTAAAATTATTGGCCAGAGTGGCACTGTACGTCATCTATTACTATTACGTCACCTGTTACCATTCGTAGAGAAGTTTACGACACTTTATTTTCAAGTGTAGTAAAGATATGAGGGGGGAAGGGGACTTTTGAATAGCACTGTGTATACCAATACGTTTGAGAAAGCTACTGTGTTAGCGAAACGCGTCACAACTTTAATTTTAATATAATGTATATTTTAACAAATCAAATTGTTTCATTCCATCATTTATTATGGATCTACATCAAGTAAAAGCCTCATCTATTCAAGTATATTTATTGATATTTATACATATATTAAATGTGACGGTAGAAACAACCCTACGTGAATTAAGTTTCGTTTAGAAAGCTTCTACTTTATCAGAAAATAAGTTTCGGCCCTTAGCTATCAGTTTTGATTGGTACAGATGAGTACATGAGGAAATTGAATTTTCCACGTGCAAATGAAAAATGGCGACGAACAACTGTTTATTGTACGCCCCTCTAGTTCAATCATTGAAAAATATGACGAAAAACCTAGTGTCTTACAAAAGTAATGGTACCGGGAGTCGGAAGTATAGTTATACTACTGTAATGAGTCTTATTTCATTTCTGTAAAATTAGTACCATCTCTTGTATGTAAATAGTGACATTCACTGAGACCTAATATGTCAATTGTGTCCCCTTACTCCCCTTACGAGACTAGTAACTCCTTTAGTCCCATTTCCCTGAGGAATTTTAGGATATCTACAGGCTTCAACTTAGGTTCATGTCCCTCTTCTATCCAGTAATCTCCTAGGTGCTGTGTCCTAGGATTCTGCGCAAGTATGTGGATGGAGGTTTCTTCTTCCATGCGACACAATCTACATACTTTTTCCTCCACTATTTTGAGCTTATTCAGGTGCCCATTCAGGCGACAATGTCCCGTTATGATCCTTGTCAAAACTCAGCGGTATAGTCATCCAGAATAATCTTTGATTGTCTAAGCCCTACTAGGTATGTGCGGGACTGGGGCTGGAAATTACTCTAGGAACCCAAGGACACAAATCTGTATACCATTGGGTGATGGTGTATCTGCATATCAGGCAGATAAACCTAGACAGAGGTTATGTGGATCGACGCATAACCATATACATCGACAGTCAGGCAGCAATTGAAGCCGTGAGTGGATAAACAATCAACTCAGGACTTGCTGACGAATGTCAAGAACGACTTGATGATCTTGCAAGTCAGAACGCAGTGCGGCTAGAATGGATTCCGGCCACTCTGGTTTTGAAGGCTACGAAATGGCGGATGCACTGGCTGCGGAAGGAGCGGTAGCTCCTTTCTGCGGCCCGGGCCCGAACCTCGGCCTAACAAAACAAACAATACGCAAGGAGATGAGGAAGTGGCTAAGGAACCAGCACCTCGCTCATTGGAATGCTCTGCAGGGTCCTAGACAATCCAAACTTCTACTGAAGGGATGGACTGATGGACACGCTGGGGCAGCTATTGAACTACCAAGGAGTAGGTTGAGGAAGATAGCAGGACTCCTAACAGGGCACTGCTGTGTGAGGAAGCACCTCTACAACCTAGGATTAGAGGAAAGTTCCCTATGTAGGGGTTGCGGCATAACTGACGAAACGTCAGTCCATGTTCTCTTAGAGTGTCCACACTGGGCTGAATTACGCAGGCGAATCTTCGGAGTCCCTGTCATGGCCCCTGGAGACACAAGCAGGCATCCACTGAAAATGGTTGTGGCCTTTATTGAAGGGCTCGGCTTCGTGGATGTCTAGGTAGCAGGAATGGCACAATGGGCCCGCCAGTGGCCTCAGTGCCGGAACCATGACTTTAGTTTGGCTAGGTCAAGGCTCGCCTGCACATTCTGTAGTAGTAGTAGGTATATGCGGGCAAACTATATTAGTTGGTTCTTTCCATAACATTGATTCCACCTCTAACTTTTCTCTGATCTGATCGTTTCTTATCCTGTCTAGACGAGCGACTCCCTTGATGGCTTTTAGGAATTTTATAGGTAGGTATATACTGCTTGTATTCTGCTGTTATTTATTAAGTCCCCAACTTCCACTTCATTATGTAATTGTTAGTCGAAAATCGTATATTAGGTATCAATTTTTTTTAGCCTGTTCATTTGCTTTTTTGTTAGAGCCGATCTTCTCAAAGTGTAGTATACTTTTCTTAATTATTTCTTTCACCAGTTACCATATTTCCGTCTTTATCCATCCAAATTCATATGTAGATATTTTCTGTTCTATTTTTTCCCGTTAATTACTATGTGTAATCTATGGTATTAGTATTAATTTTTGAGTTTATTTTCATCAGTTCTTTTTGTCATAATGAGTTTATTTTATTGTCTTTCAGGTGGGTCTTCTATTTATATACTTTCAAGGGAAGAAACTAAGAGGTATATTTTTAACATACGCATTAGAAAAAATATGAGGATCTATCAAGATTTCTTTTTTTCTGTTGTTTGATAGTTTGACGGTTAGTAAAATACAGCAGTGCGCAGTATAGTGCTACCCTAACATCAGAAGATAGCGCTATAACACTTTCAGCGGCTGTTTCGCCGGCCAGCGAATGAACAAAACGAAAGGGCCATTGACGCGAATACCGCCTGCTGCTTTAATGCGGTTTCCTACGCCCAGATTTTATGGTGATCATTTGATGTAACGACCGAACTCGAAAACGCTATTTTACTAACTCACGAAACACTTTTTTTACGCCTTTTTGTTGAAATATTCATGAGCAGGGGTGTTGTAAGGGTGACATATTCGTGACGGTGTGATTTCGATTTCTGACTAAGTGGATAATGTATTTCTTTGTGGAAAGAAAAAATTGCACAACTAACAGATCAAATATTTATCATATTATATTATCAGAATTTTTATTTCCAAATAAAATTGGCAAGAGTATAATGTATTGAGAAATCTGTTTAAAAATAAATAGATTTTTTCAACTTTTCCCTTTTAGGGGCAAAATATTTATTGTCAAATGTCAAACTTCACGATAGACTACACCATTGGAGACTAGATTATAGGCAGCAAAAACCCTGTAGATAATAAGCGTCTGTCACAAGGAGGAAAATTGATGGCGACTCTGTAGCTAAAGGGTGAAAAGATATTAACGCATAGCGTACCCCACTCTGTCAGTCTCTCTTAAAACATCTTTATTCTAGCATTTTTTTTAAATCCACCTCTTCACTTCTTAGAAATCAGACAACCTGGGACATGCCACAAGACGGTATGATGAAAAAGTATAACTTTTCAAAGAAATTCGTTAAGGAATCAAGCAACAAGAAGGAATGGGATCCAAATTACCAGACTTGGAAAGAATGCCATGCAATGGTACACAGACGGCTCAAAAGCAATAGAAGAAACTGGGATAGGAGTGTTCGGGCCAGGAACCAAACACTCTGAAAGCTTGGGAAAAACCCCAAGTATCTTTCAAGCGGAAATCCACGCCATAAGAAAGTGCGCCCAGTTCAATATTGATAAAGGATACAGAAGACAAAGGATTATCATAATGTCGGATAGTCAAGCAGCCATTAAAGCACTGAGCTTTTGTGTAATCAGTTCCAAAATGGTGTGGTAATGCCTATACAAACTCAATCAACTAGGCGAGAACACTTACTATGGATTCCAGGACACACTGGAATAGAAGGGAATGAAATAGCAGATGAACTAGCAAAGAGGGGGACTGAAATAGCTTTCTGGGGGCCTGAACTCTTTTGCGGAATCAGCCCAAATGTAATATTGGCAGAAATAGGTAAAGCCGAGAAAAAGAGACGATCTGACCATTGGAATGATCTAGTGGGGCTTATACAATCAAAGACTCTTCTGGGTGACTACAGCCTGCTTAGATCAAAAGAATGCATAATTCAAAGTAAAACTTCGCTAATAATTTTAACAGGTATCCTAACGGGACATTGTCGCCTGAGTGGACACCTGAAAAAGCTCAAAATAGTGGCATGGAAGAAGAAACCTCCATCTACATACTTTTCAACTGCACAGCACTTCAGAATCCTAGAGCACAGCACCTGGGAGATTACTGGATAGAAGAGGAACATTCACCCAAGTTGAAGCCTGCAGAAATCCTAAAATTCCTCCGGGAAAAAGGACTAAAGGAACTACTAGCTTCTGAGACTCTCCTCAGAAACTAAGTAGAAGTAAGGGGGCACAATAGATCTTTCAGGTCTCGGTGAATGTCACCCCAAAATACATACATACATACATTCTAACATTTTGCTATTCTAGTTCCATCTAGTATCCAAATGTAATAATGTTCTGCTTCCTCCTGGCACTTTTTCAATATGTTCTCCTCATACCTAGTCTCGATAACAACAATGTTTTGGTGGTGAATCATTATAAACTTATAGCATAATACAGAAATAGAGCTAGTTAGATAACTCCTGGGAATAAGTTCAGAAAGCGCATGAGGTCACGCGCATAGGTAGCCATTTTGGAATGTTCTCAGTTGTCACGCTGTCACGTTTAACGCAGTCAAGGTCTGACAAAACTTCAAAGGGGCCGCGTTGAGTTATCATGGAGTTATCCTACTGTTGCTGCTTTCGTTTATTGGGGCACTTGTGCGTGACGCCTCAGTCGTCACGACTTTTAAGCAAAACGAACACGATTTTTTAGGATCCTCAAAACCACTTGTCATGTGCCAATGCCAATGAATTTCCTGTATTGTTAGAAGAACAGTTTTCAATTATAATGTTTTTGATAATATAATTTTGCATATTTAGATATTTTTAGTGAGGTTTAGATCGTAATCGGCACAATCTCAACCTTTAAATAAACGTCAAACCGGTCAAACGTCAAATATTTAATGTCCGTGGCTTGAAGCTCATACTTTTCGGTATGTGCTCAAGGGGCAAGGGAAAGGTAAGACTAGGCGTCACGCCCGGTAATAAACGAACAAAATTCAGTCACTACGAGTTGCTACTAGCAGCCAAAAGTGAATAATCTAAAACACCTTATAATTTCTGTTTCTATACTATGCTGATCGAACATCCATGAAGATAATAATAATAATACAGTATTTACCCAGGTTAACAAGTGACAATTACAAAATCAGAATCGATATAATAAACAATAACCACAGATTATAAAGAGAACCTACGAAAGCTTGACAGAGAACAGTAAAAACAGAGAGAGATGGGTGGACATACCCATTTAAATGCCCATCGTCTTACGTCGACTCCGTTCGGGGTGCTTCGCGAAATTTGTCAACAGGGTTGTCAATTTGCATAATATTTCCTTCAACTTACTACGATCATAGGTCAAATATTTTATAAGCATTTTTTCAAGTGTGAAAGTTATACAGATACAAATATTCGATAATTACTTGTTTTAAATCAATTTTATTTACATTAAAAGAATTATACGATTGAAAAGATTATAATGTATAAAAATCATACCATAAATATATGCTTTTTTTCACAAACCATATCCTTGGCAACCATGCACAATAACGGTGACGGCTAACCTAACCTAACATAATCAAAACGTCAAAACATGCTCAAAATCACTTGTAATATATGCTCAAAATTCATAACGCCATTTTTGTTTGCTTCATTGTTTGAAGGTGTTCAATCGGCGATATTAATTGTGTTATTTGACTAATCGATTGTGCGTTGTGGTAATATTAACTATAAAAATATAGTTATAAAATGAATAAACATCACGGCGGAGTGTATTGTTCATACAGAGACTGTCCAAATAAATTTTATTCGGAAAGAAAAATAAAGTTCTTTCGATTTCCAAGAGAGTATATAATTTAATATCCCGGCCTATGATAAAAAAAATTTAAGAGTTTTTGATATTAACTTTGGTGCTACAAATTATTATCAATCATAGGTGTATGTTGTATTCCCTTGGATAATAAATAAATCAAGAATTATTTGTACTTTAAAATTTGGTTGAATTTTGTAATTATTTGTGTTTCCTAAAAATGTATTTATTAATTTATCTCCCAAGAGTAATGACTATTTATAACAAATCATAGGAATGTAAAAATAGTTATTTAATAAATACATAAATATATATACGATTATGATTATTGTTTTAATTCATGGTGCAGTTTTAAAGATTTAGTGGAAACTTCCAAAAAAACTAGATCCGGCACTAGAAATTGTTATTGTCCCCGAGTCAACAGTGCAATTTGGTAAGAAATTCAGAAAATATTTTAAACTGGCAGCATCGCGGCCATACCGAGTTAAAGGTCCAAGGTCACTGACGACGGAGCTGAAAATCGTTTGATGTTTTACCGGGATTCGTAACTGTTCTCTTTATAATCTATGGCTGAAGCCTGGAATAGTTGATTCAAGCATTTTTCTTTATATTAGACAATGATTCAAGTAACTCCTAGTTTCTATGACTGAAAGTGGCGGAATAATAAAGCCAAAAAGCTGAATAAAGTGAAGGTAGAGGCCATAGAGAAATAATAATGAGAGTTCCTTGAAAAATTAACAAAAATAAGGTTATTTTTAAAGAAATTGACAGTCTATAGGGCATGTCCACGACAGTTGACATTGATACTTTGGTGGTAAAACAATAAACAATAGACATGATGAAAATTTATCAAACAACAAACAACTATTAACCTATACTATATATTATTAAATATGCAAGCTCAACAATTAAAATAACTTTAAAAGTACACTGAAGCAAAACCTACTAAACTCAAACATGATCTATCATTATAAATCAGCATAACCTCACTATTAGTGCCACGTGGTCTGAACGCTTTGTTTATTGTCTTACCACCAGACTAGTTTGTGACGTCACGTGGACATGCCCTATACTTTTATAAATGTGGCAACTTCGGTAAAGGGAGCTACACAAAATACCTTTTAGCTCTTCTTCATTTTGTGAGAAAGTATTCCCTCGGATATACAATAAAATATTTATTATTTGTAAGCCAGGTAAATTATCCCCTGTTTAAGAAAAAGAAAAGAAGAGACATCCCTGTCCTTCCGTCTTTCCGTGAATCACAGCAACAAATGGAGGTAAAGTATCCCCTCGAATATACAATAACATATTTCTTCTTTGTAAGCCAGGTAAAGTATCCCCTGTTTAAGAAAAAGAAGAAAAAAAGAAGATATTCCTCTCTTTTCTTCTTTCCGTGAATCACAGCAACAAACGAAGGTAAAGTATCCCTTATAATTCATGTTTATTTTGTAGATATATAAACTGCTCGCCAAAATTATACTGAAAATAGAATTTACAATAATTATTTTCGTCTAAATTCGTGAAATATCATAAAAAAAATTATTTATAAATTATTTTGTAGATTTTCTACTTTCCCCGTATACTATAAATATTTAAAAAAATGGAAAAATGTTTTTTAAATTAATATATCCTTATATTTTTAAGCAGGGCGGCCAGTGTATATCA
>CAJUYH010007017.1:0-18577 GCA_910591685.1 Galerucella tenella
TGTATATGATACAAATTAGAAAGCAGTCACAGAGGACAAACATATTTTCAGTTTTCTACAAAAAACCATCTCCTATAAATTAATTAGACGAATTGTCTTCACAAATTAATTGAATCTAACACAATTTTTTCAAAATTATTTTTCCAGTTCGTTCAAAGTAAACTGAACGATTTTAACGGTTCATAATTTCCACTCTAGAGATCCCACATAACTTGCAGTCTACATTTCAAACAGCCGCTTGATTAAATCGGTCGGTATTAGTTCCGAAATTGATTTTACACACATTGCACTCCAATATAAATTAAGAGCGTGCTGATGCCGTTGTTTAAGTGCTTGCTCAGATACTGAGATACAAGCAAGATACATTTTTGATTGTTTTTTTTTCCAAACCAACGAATATCGCATTAAATGTATGTGGGCCCGCCCGGCGTCTAATTAGACACTTCCAACTCTCCGACCTTGAATATCAGACAATAATTGTCATCTGTCAACGGTCTCTCCTTGGAGACTTATAGACAAGCAGGGCTATTCTCTAAGCAAAGTTGTTATGGATAGCAACTGTAAATTGTCGTTATGTTCAAGGTCAGTTGCTAAACGCGAAATTGGTATTCACTATTGAAGTGAAGTCGCTATATGAGTTGCTATGCATAATGACAAGTGGCTATGAGAAGTGGTTCACTGGCAACTGCTCCAGAGGAGTTGTTAACGAAAACTACTTGCGTCAGACACTTATTGGAATGTTTTTATTTATTTATTCTATATTCTATATGCATGTGCTGCTTAGCACAATATATGTATCAAAGCTAATACACATGGATGATTTAGGGCCACTGGCCCGGATGATGAAGAGAATATAAACATTCCAGACCCAATTCAGAGACAAGAATATGTGAACATTTTAGCTTTAGGTAGTAGAACAAGAACTTTAGTTGACCATTTTAGGTAATTTTCTCTGTTATAGAGAATTATAATTTCTGGTCATTCTTTATAAATCCTACTGTACGTGTCTTAATAAGAATCCATCATATCTTTTCAATACAGCTACAAATTTCATTTATTTTGTCTTTAAATTATTTTAATTCGTTTTTCAAAAGGATTTTGATCGTAAACTATATATTTAAATTTAGCTTAACCGAAAAAATAAACAATCACAAAGATATTTGAAGTTTATAACTATTTACTCTGTCAAAGCAAAGACCTATTTTGCGCACATTAGAACTTACTATTTTGCGGCGCTGTCACGTCCATTTTCACGTTTGGGTCTTGAAGGTTGTTATCAGTAGTAATAACCCAAGGACATTGATAATTGTTCGATAAAATCTTATGACAGAGGCGGAGGTCTGTTGCCTATAAGCAACAAGCTTGAGAAAGTTGTCATAAAATTTTTGAGCATTTATCAATGTCCGAGGGTTATTCGGATAGAAAATTTATTGTTTCAGAATTACAACCAAATCGTGACATTTCGAAATATTAAATATTCGAAACTTCAAAATCGAAATAAATCAATATGTATCCATGGCAACGTGTGAAAATTGCCCATGGTCTGTTTTCAGTGTAATGTTGACATGATTGGCTGAGACTGTTCATATGATATAAAATGAAGAAATTTGATTGGTTTTTGGAATTGACAAAAAATTTTCATAACAACAGTTGCCAACCGTGTATTAGAGAATACCAAAATTTCGAAAGTGGTTACTAAAGTCATTATCGAAAGTTGTTAGCAGAGTTGCTATGGTTAACAACTGCGATAACCACTTTACTTACAGAATAGCCCTGAATACCTAATATTCAACAATCTCCATTTTATGATTATCTTTTTGAATTAATTACTGTCATAAGTATATTCGGGGTTGATTTTTATAAGCCCAACTCAAGAATATATTTTTTAAAGTCCTCCAAACTTAAATTCAACACGAGAACAGCATCAACAAGACACCTCTAGTAGTCCTTACATCTTTTCCAGTCCACGCTTTACATTTTTCACCATATATTAAACAGCTGAGTGAAATATTAACAATGTGTCACGTGTTTGGAATAAATAATGTTCACCAGCATATTTCCTAAATTCCGAGTATATTTAATAATGCACAAAATTGCTGCAACTATGTATGTATGAGCACACTGATGGGTTAACAATGTAGTAGTAGGATCGGACTTGACAAAGTTGAGGAGTCAGAAAATTGCGAATTTATCCAAAGTTTAAGAGGTACATTAGATTTGTCATCAAGACGAAATAGAAGCAGAAGAAAACGAAGAAAATGAAATGTGGTATGTTAGTGTCTATATGAGTCAAAGAGAAAATAATATTTTAACGCCATCTCTATATTATTATATGCGTATTGCATTTGCAGCATCTGACTCTCTGTTCTGTTTTATTTGTATTCTGTTGGGTTTATTAAACATGCATATATACAAATGGCTCAAAATTGGAAGAAGGCTCAAGCTGTGGAGTTAAGGATTAAGTGGGGAATGTGAAAAATTATCAGCGTGGTTCAAACAGACTGGCTAGTATCTCAATTGCCACAAAAAAACTAACCAGAACAGGAATATCTGGCTAAAACATAGATTTAGCTAACGCCTCGGCAGATAACAATATTATCCTGAGGTGGGTTAAAAGGCACGACAGAAGTAAAGGTAATCGCATTGCCGATTCTTCCGCCAGGGAAGCAGCTGGACTAAAAATTGTAGGACCCAGTGACATCTACGGGCTAACGACTTCGACAATTGCGGAACTAGCAGAACGTTACACCCATGCTCAATCCCTAAAGATATGGGATGGAATCAAAGGATGCAGTCTTACCAGGATCACCCTGGCGACCCTGGGAAGCTGGCGCCGAAGAAATATTTGGCGATGACCAGAAAAATCTTACGTTCAACAGTAAGACTTCTGACTGACCACTGTCAACTAAGGAAACACCTCCATACTATGGGGATAGTGGACACACCTCTATGCAGAATGTGTGAACAGGAAGATGAAACTGTCAAGCATGTCTTATGCGAGTGTCCGGAGTTATCGTCAATAAGAGAGTGTGTGTTCGGTGAGTCTTGGCCTACACCTGCCGATATAAAGGAGATGTCTCCTAGTGACCTGTCCACCTTCCTGGGATGAACAGGATGGTCTATGACCATCTCCTCGGGAGGATGTACAATGGGTCACATGTGGCCTGTGAGCCTACACTCACCCTCTCTACTCTACAGATACATATACAGATACAGATACAGATAGAGAATATTTCAACGCTTGTTAAATATTGCCTATGAAGTTTTCGGATACAGCCCTGTTGAATAAACGAAACGTGCGTGCCTAAGAGATGTACACGAGGGCGCGATACTTTTTTTTGTGAAAACTGTCATCTAAATATTTACATGTCCATTGGCATTCTCGACGTGTATGGGACGTAATAAAAGTTTACTTCAAACGAGGTCGTCGCTTATTTAAAGAAGGGAAATGGATAAGAATTTCCATTTTTTTAGTATACAACGGAAAAGAAGAGAATACAATTTTCGGAGTACATGTATTTGAAATTAGTTGGTGGTAGAAAAACTGAAATTATGTAGAAAACAATCGGTTTATGTGTGTGATGAAGAATTATATAGGCCAGTACAGTCTGTTCATGAAATCACTTGGAGAATGCAGATTCTACTAACCATAGTACATATAAATATAGGTAAGAAATATAAATTGAGTCACCCATACATGACATGAAACAAATCGATATGAAATTCGAAATACAGTTCACAGTGGATATTTGACAGTATGACAGTACACGTTTGATAGTTGACATTTAATAATTGATATATGACATTTATGATTCGATAGGTGACATTTAACTTTTGTTTCACCATTTTGCACCATGATTTAATCAGATCAAGCAAATTTAATTTGGACAATGGGATATAAATGGATTAATAATTAACGGAATTAATGAGTTTATCATGTATTTGGAACATTCCATGATATCGATGGTATTCTTGGGAGTCGTAATGGGAAAATTTCCCTTAGGGTATACTGATTACGAATACAACCAATCCTACTGAAATTTTAATCCTCATAAATACATTAAAAGGGTTAGGGTGTCCTTGAAGAGCAAACTGAGTAAACCTGAAATGAATTTAAATAATAATACAAAGGAATTGCTTGGATGATGGAAACATTTGTTTTTAATAAGCAACCTCAAGGATTGTTAGCAGCATGTATATAAACGCTGATCTGACCGATATGCATTTTGGGGATGGTTTGGCGAAAAATAATTTTTAAGAAGCTAGACGTGTTTATGCTGGAAAATATCCTCAACGAATGACGCCTCATCAGTCTTTATTATCATTAATTTATCGGATTAAGAAATTCAAACCATCCTGGTCGTTCCTGGAAAGTTAAAATATAAGGGGAGGGAAGTTATTTTAGTTCAATAGTGCCGTTATTCTAACCGTATAAAATATAAGAACATTTTTTTAATAGGCACATACAGAAGCTCCTCCTTCTAGGTGCCTTTCAAATGGATAGCTTATGCATTACATGCTCATTTCAGATATCTCAGTTGAATAGGTTTATTATTTGACTGTGCAAAATAAATAAGAAAAAAAAAATATTAGTCACATACAGAAGTTTATACATATAGGTGCCTCTAAAAAGTATTACAGGAAATGTATATGTATTGCATGCGCATATTTTATTTATTTATTCGTTTATTCTTAACATATTATTGGATATACAGGGTGGGGCAATCTTCTGACATCGGAGGATTACATCGTTGTGGTGAGAGATAGAACTTTATAATTTTGTGTGAGCTAATACAGTTATCGAGGGCACATTTTGAGAATACTTTCGATTCTACAGGGTGTTCCAAAACCACGTAGCAGCACAAACTTACATTTTTTTAAATGGAACGTACTATATTTTCTTCAAGAATCGAAAAGATCTCACCGAGAGCGTTACAAAAATATAGCACTCTAATATATTATAAGGGTGTTTTACAAAGATATGGCCAATTATTAGCAAAAAAGACCTCCTCTTTAACACTCTGCAGAACAGTAAATTAAAATAAATCAACAGGTCTTTGTATTTAAATGCCATACACACATCATTGGCTGTACTCAGTATTAATTACTTTTTTTATCTGTGGCTTCTTTATTACAGGGTGAAACAAAACGCAAATCAAGCAATGTCTCAAAATTTTTAAATGAATCACCCTATAAGTCTTTTTACAATTTGTTAGTACAATTAATAAACTTTCAAACGATGTAGTACACTTAGGGCATAAGTTAATGGAAAGTCGTAGATATTTTATGATAATGGTCAAAAACAGGTATTTTACGTACACAAATTAAATGGTATTAAATTTTTACATGCAACATCTTGTTAATTTTAAAATTTCTAAGGCATAAATTCTAATCGTAATTTTGGATGCATCTAAAATATCTTTGACTTCTACTCTTACCATTAGAGGAAGGAAAGAAGGAATTATGTTGGGAGAAATATTTTTGTTTACTGTAAGTAGGCTAATGTCATTATAGTACTAATAAATATAAAAGCAATCTGTAGTCTTTAATAATTACTTTAGTCATCACAAACAGTATATCTTAGTTATGTAAAATGCAAGCTTGTATTTTATTTCCCAACTTTTTCTATTTTTGAAAAACTAACAATTATGAAAACCAACATTATAAGAACACTCACATTTACATAAATGAACATTGACATTCTATAAAAAGTATAGTAGTTTATGCTAAGTGTTCAAAATGGCGACCATTTACTCCCATACAAATCTTTTCAAAAACGAGGATCTTACTCTTTCCAACATAGCTGGAGTTATTGTGGAAAATGCGTTACGAATCCTTTCTTTCACGTCTTCTCTGGTAGTAGGTTCCGTTTGATACACAAGTTGCTTTATGTATCCCCATAAAAAGAAATCCATCGGTGTGAGATCTGGAGATCGAGGAGGCCACGAAATTGGTCCACCACGTCCTATCCACCTGTCGGTAAAATGTCTGTTTAACCACCGACGTACACAACGAACGTGATATACAGATGCTCCATCTTGTTGGAACTACAAGTTAACTAGGTATTGTGTTTTAATCAACTTCCTAAACACAAACGAAGAATACAGCAATATTTCTTTGACATTTATCAGTAGATACTATTTTGATAGTAGCCCACTTGATATAATAAAAAATATGGCTTGATTATGTTTCGCCCATTCTCAAACAAGCCTATAATAACAATTCTTGAAAGTGAAACATGAATAAATAGGAAATTTTTAGTGAACATTTCATTTCATTGATTAGATATTGTAGATGCATCCAAAATTACGATTAAAATGTATGCCTTAGAAATGTTAAAATTTACAAGAGGTTGCATGTAAAAATTTAATACCATTTTATTTGTGTACGTAAAATACTTGTTTTTGACCATTATCATAAAATATCTACGATTTTCTATTAACTTATGCCCTAAGTGTACTACATCGTTTGGAAGTTGGTGATTCATTTAAAAATTTTGAGATATTGCTTGATTTGCGTTTTGTTTCACCCTGTAATAAAGAAGCCACAGATAAAAAAAGTAATTAATACTGAGCACAGCCAATGATGTGTGTATGACATTTGAATACAAAGACCTGTTGATTTATTTTAATTTACTGTTTTGCAGAGTGTTAAAGAGGAGGTCTTTTTTGCTAATAATTGGCCATATCTCTGTAAAACACCCTTATAATATATTAGAGTGCTATATTTTTGTAACGCTCTCGGTGGGATATTTTCGATCCTTGAACAAAATATAGTACGTTCCATTTAAAAAAATGTAAGTTTGTGCTGCTACGAGGTTTTGGAACACCCTGTAGAATCGAAAGTATTTTCAAAATGTGCCCCCAATAACTGTATCAGCTCACACAAAACTATAAAGTTCTATCTCTCACCACAACGATGTAATCCACCGATGTCAGAAGATTGCCCCACCCTGTATAATACAGATGTTTTATAATTTTGTAATTTTTTGTAATTTATTTTGATGATGATGAATAAACCAAGGGAATGAAAATTCAGGATGAAATTGATCAACACCCACCAATATGCACTAGAAATTTCTAACGCCCTAAATATCAGCCACATCTCTGTGTAGCGAGTTTTAAAAGTGTACACTTATTACATGCAACATGCTCAATCTCTTTTCCTCAACGAGTTATAGTTTGGCAAGTTTATCTGAAGCTACCGGGCATCGGTAAGAGCCGAGGAAATACGGGGGTATCTGTCATAAACGTACAAATGGTACCTAGTTTACCAAGTAAAACGGAGAATACAAAGGTCACTAACAATACCAACGCCACAGGATAAATCAATATCAGTCAATTGACGAAGTGAGAGGGAGGGGCACACGCACGCGCTTGCCAATAAGGAGTCAACTCTCGATAAAAATCACCAATTATGTTATTTGGTTGGTGTGGTAATCATGGTTTCCGTACAACGCTGCCAGAGCTTGAAGAAGCCCATAACAAATTTGGAAAAGTGCTCATCTTTTAATATTCATAAATTGAAAAAATAATGATAGAAAAAATCCAAGGAAACAAGCACATTAACGAATTAACGTTTAATCATAGTGTAAATATTGTTTATAATAAAAAGTCCCTTTTCTAATTATTATTATCACTACATACTTAGCACTTTAGCTTTTTCATAGTTAATCGTGGCAATATCGAATGTTTTCGACTGCGTTCCTTTCACAGCTTCAGATAAACTTGCCAAAGTATACATTTTGTGATTGGATGACAGAATAAATACGTATCGATTGTTTTCTGTTTTTCTATATATAGAAAAAATTAATTTATAATCCGATTTGCAATGAAATTGACAAATTAAAATTATTCATGTTAATCGAATTCGAATATATATTATTATTCGTATCATAACGCAAACAAGTAGTGATGATTGGAAAATTGCACAATATTCTATGTATATTTTATATGGGATTCAATTATCGAAAAACGTATCCAGCGCGTTTTGATGAACGTCCAACTGCTGTGGTTAACGTTACTCTAAAATCAATTTGAATTGGATGATACTTTTTGTCCAATACATCGATTTAAAATGACGAAAACGTGTTAAAGGTTTTAAATTGTTAGTTTTGTGGTTGTTACTTCTATGATGATACAGTTTTTTAATATGAGTGATGGAGATATCGTGCGGGTTCAAAGGTCACTA
The DNA here is from genome assembly GCA_910591685.1 of Galerucella tenella. Taxonomy (NCBI): domain Eukaryota; kingdom Metazoa; phylum Arthropoda; class Insecta; order Coleoptera; family Chrysomelidae; genus Galerucella; species Galerucella tenella. The sequence goes on from CAJUYH010007017.1 coordinate 8,191, forward strand.
ACCATATGTATCAAATCAGAAGACACAGAGGTTACCAACAGTGGCGGCTCCTCGAAGGAGGCTAAGGAGGCTCAGCCTCAATTTATCCAGCAAATAGCATCAGAAATATGTTGTTGATTATTCTTCATTTTATTTCCCGTTTATCTTAAAATTTGTAATTTCACAATAAATTCCCCGTTTTCACTACTTATTTTAGAATCTGACAACAGTGCCCTGAGGCAAGACTCCCCAAATAGGCGAACGGGACACCCCCAAAAAGACGCTTAGAAATAGCAGTATGTGACCACGGAGTACTAATCGCTAAAACCACTTCTTTTACTTTATGTTTTCGGGGTCGTTGAATAAGAATCTGAAATTATTTTTTTCCTAAAAACGGGGGAACACTTGGTAAAATGGCAATTAAGCGTAAAATTCGTAAAACTGGATTTGATAATTTTTGATGTTCAACTCGCCATATCTTAAACAATTATCAATATTTTTTTATGGCAATTTAACTGCTTATTCTACAACTCAATAGCTGCGAAATAATCCCATGCCGATGATTCTCTGACATTTATTAAACGAATAGTGAATTTTTAAATGTGTGCCGTCACGAATTCCGAGTTTTTTCATATAATCGCAAAAGTTGAGTGACGAAGTTTCGATTTTCGAATAATTAACTATGTAGTATTAAAATTTAGTATGTAAGGAAGTTTTTGATAAAGTTTCAGCTCTTAATATTCAATAGAAAAAAAAATATATTATATAATAATAAATTAGGAAATTAGATATGTTCTTCTTTGATAGCTGCTCACGGGCTGCGATACAAATTCATCTTTATTTTATATTGGTAAAACAAAAGTAAATGCTGCTTTGAAAATTATGTCAAACGAAGAATTATCTAATTTATCGAATATTGATGAGTTGGACATAAATTTTGCCCAAGAAGTCGTTAGTGTATTTGCATCATATTTATATACGATCCAAAGAAAAAATCTAAAGCTGTTCGTAATGACATTAATTCTTTAAGTTATCATTTAGCAATTGAAAAAAATCCAGACATTACGAGACCTCCGCCGTCAAAACCAGCTATGCTTAAACACATTTTAAGAGCTCTTTGGCAAATCAATGAATGGTAGCAAGCAACTCAATCTGTAATTATTTCTAAAGATGTGACAAAGTTTGGCTGGTTAATAGAAAATGGTAAAATAAAATTTGATTACTATGATGGCCCTACTGCAATGGAAATACTTCAGAAATATTTTTGTACTTGCACTGGAAAAAATGCTTGCCAAACGAATATTTGTCCTTGCAGAGAGTCTAATTTGAAATGCTGTGATGTTTGTAATTGTAATGATACGTGCGCTAATAGAGATGTAATAAATGAAATGGACGAAATAAATGATGACGATTGACATATTTTAATGGCATTTATTAAATCTGTATTTGGATCACACGAATAACCCGCGCCGTGGCGAGCTATTGCTTTGCGTCACGTGCACGACGCGCAAACGTCCTCGGCGCTCGACTTTGAAATCGCCTATTTTTTTTTCTATTGAATATTAAGAGCTGAAACTTTATCAAAAACTTCCTTACATACTAAATTTTAATACTACATAGTTAATTATTCGAAACTCGAAACTTCGTCACTCAACTTTTGCGATTATATGAAAAAACTCGGAATTCGTGACGGCACACATTTAAAAATTCACTATTCATTTAATAAATGTCAGAGAATCATCGGCATGGGCTTATTTTGCAGCTATTGAATTGCAGAATAAGCAGCTAAATTGCCATAAAAAAATATTGATAATTGTTTAAGATATAGCGAGTTTATTATCAAAAATTATCAAATCCAGTTTTACGAATTTTACGCTTCATTGCCATTTTACCAAGTGTTCCCCCATTTTTAGGAAAAAAACAATTTCTGATTCGTATTCAACGACCCCGAAAACATAGAGTAAAAGTGGTTTTAGCGATTAGTACTCTCGTGGTCACTACAAGGTCTATTTGGGGGTGAGTCCCGCTCGCCTAAAATAATTCTCTCGAAACACGTTGCTCAACTCAGGTGCCGTTTTTTCTACCAGTCCTATTGCTAATACCGTGAAAAAAGCGCAAATGGCAACACTCTCTGGAGGCTTAGCTTCCATCAGTTGCGATGATATACGAACCAATACGAACTACGGAATACAGAACAAGAATATGAGCGTGGGTTCGTGCGTGCTTGTTTTGTTTTAGAATTTTAGATGATTAGCGGGAATAATTAAGTTTTGTTTTTTCTTGATACTTTTAAATTAATATTTGAACAAACTGATGTTATTTTTCAAATTTTACAACACAAATTTACTGATATAATTTATTCAAGAGAGCGTTTGAAGCATCTCATTTATAAAATTTCAATGTGACATGTGTAATGTGCAAATAAGTGTATCACATATATTAGTGCAGTGTCCTAAATTTAAATTACAAAGAGAACTTCACGGTATTAAAGGTTCGTTAGAGAACATACTAAACGAAAATCATAACATAGAAAATGTATTAGGGTTCCTTAACCAAACTAATCTTTGCTCTAAAATTTAAGGTACCTACCACATAACTGTATGTATTGTATTGTATTTTATTGATAACTAAAACCTTGTTTCTTGTATTGTCCCACTGCTAATAACCCATAGTGGTTGATGCAGTTTGATATTAAAATAAAAAAAAAATAAAAAAAATTTCAAGTTTCCGTAATGCAGAATTTCATTTTAATATTTTATTTGAAAATTTTCCTACTGGTGAGGAAAGTAGGAAACCATATAATTTGGTAGAGAAGAAATCACATTTTAAACATCTTTTTTTATGAAATTTTAGATACTATTAAAGGACAAATTGAGATTGGATTTTCCGATTTACATGAATTTTACAAGGTTTTACGACTTGACGAATAAAAGCTTATTCGAATGTTTCATCAAAAGAGTTTTCCAATACACTTTTTCATACAATAGCAATGCACAATGAATTATGTGAACAAAAAAAAATTTTGACAAGAGAAACATATACCTCCACGTTGGTTCTTGCTGGGCAACAATTAATTTTGTCACTGAAGTAGCTGCAGGTACGATCGCTGCGCTAAGTTTAAACTAATTGGCTGACTATAGAGTATATTTTTATGTCCAATGTCCAGCCTCCTCTCTTAAAGAGTTCACGAGCCGCCACTTGACGAATAAAAGCTTATTCGAATGTTTCATCAAAAGAGTTTTCCAATACACTTTTTCATACAATAGCAATGCACAATGAATTATGTGAACAAAAAAAAATTTTGACAAGAGAAACATATACCTCCACGTTGGTTCTTGCTGGGCAACAATTAATTTTGTCACTGAAGTAGCTGCAGGTACGATCGCTGCGCTAAGTTTAAACTAATTGGCTGACTATAGAGTATATTTTTATGTCCAATGTCCAGCCTCCTCTCTTAAAGAGTTCACGAGCCGCCACTGGTTACCAAAATGTGAGATTACAAATATACCCGGAAGAAATAATGATGGTTGATGTTTCCTGCACACTGGTTGACGAATTTCCACTTTTTCATGCATGTTCGTGGCCAACAGAGTTTCCCAAATACAGGAGCTCACAAAAAATTGGAAATAGCGTCATATATCATCAGCAGACAATGCCGCTGATCCCTTGTCCCGTGGCCTAATGGCCAAGGATATTATATCCTCCAAACTTTGGTGGCACGGTCCATCTTTTTTTTGGACTCTTCGCTAGAACTCTCAAACCTTGAAAAGAAATTTGACATGGTTGATCCTCCCGAACAAAAAAGTACGAACTTCAAGGTTACATGTCCAGCCCTGGATACGAATGTAATCTTTTGGGAAGAACTTTTTTCAAAATTTTCGAAATTTTCTCGCCTGCTCATCACTGTGGCATATTGTCTCAGGTGGTTTCACAATTTTAAATTTCCCCATGACAAATTAGTCGGACCTTTGAATGTGAATGAAAAACATTTAGCAAAAACTCTGATCATTAAAAATATACAGTCCACAAAGTTCTCCAATGAGATATCTGAGTTTAAGCAGGAAAATCCCTTTCAAACAAAAATCTCATCTCTTTAAAACCTTTTTTAAATCAAGATGGTTTCTTGTGCGTCGGGGGAAGGTTGACAAATGCCGACGTTCCCGAGTGTCAAAAACACCCGATTCTTCTCCCCTCCAAGGATCATGTAGTGTCCATGATTCTCGCACACGAGCATAACCGCCTTGGTCATGCTGGCTCCCAAACAGTGTTGGCTAACATTAGGTTACAATACTGGCCCCTTAACGCTCTTCGTGAGATAAAAAGGATAATTCGAAATTGTAACAATTGCTTCAGGTTCCAACTGCAACCTTCTCAGCAAATAATGGCTGATCTGCCAAAAGAACGAATATCCATATCTCGAGCTTTCTAAAAGGTAGGAGTAGATTTCGGCGGCCCCATTATGGTTAAGACATCCAAGCTAAGGAAGGCCCCCCTCTCAAAATGCTACATCGCACTATTCGTTTGCATGGCTACCAAAGCTATACATTTGGAGTTAGTCTCCTTACTCTCATCCGAAGCTTTTTTAATGACATTGAGACGTTTTATATCTCGAAGAGGTAACCCTTCAGTTATTTTTAGCGACAATGCTACAAATGTATCAGATGTAATAAAAACATTCGCATCGGAAAATTCCATTGATTGGAAATTCATACCCCCTCTCAGCCCTCATTGGGGCGGCGTTTGGGAGTCCCAAATAAAGGTGGCTAAAAATCATCTTAAACGCCAAGTTGGAAATTCGAATCTGACTTTTGAGGAATTAACCACGGTTTTGACCCAAATCGAGGCAATTCTGAATTCGCGCCCACTGTGTCCCATCTCAAATGATCCCTCTGATCTGGAATGTTTAACTCCTGGTCACTTTTTAATTGGGACCAGCCTCACTTCCTACCCGGAACCCAGTATCGCTCACATCCCTGAAAATCGCTCAGGTTTATATCAAAAATGCTCCCGTATTCAACAGAACTTCTGGAAAAGATGGTCTGTGGAATATTTGAATACCCTACAAAATCGACCTAAGTGGTTGCACCCTCAGAAAAATTTAGAAGTAAATGATCTTGTCTTGTTTAAAGAGGATGGTGTACTTCCTCTGCAATGGCCTAGAGCCAGAATTATTGAAATTTTCCCTGGTGCGGATGGTTAAGTCCGAGCCGTTGAAATTAAAACTCTCCATGGTGAATTCACACGTCCTATTACAAAATTATTTCCCTTACCCCAACCAGATAATTACAATTTGGCTTGACATTCCTCCCTTGGCTCACGGTCGATAAGCGTCAATTTACCGCTGACGGAAATAAAATAAAATTAAACGCGAAGGTTCGAAATCCGAACAATGCATTCTCGAAATAATCTACCAGATTAAGTTCAATTTTTTTCCTTGAGAATGCAAAATACCGGAAAATTGCTTCTTATTATTCATACTGTCACTTTGAATTGTCAAAGTCACAAAACTGACATTTAAATATAAACTTCGCTGGTGAAAGTTTTTTTTAGAATCGCTGAAAACTAAATACATATCCTTTTTTCTCCCGTCAAAATTGCATAAGTCTGTCTTATTTATCTTACGGATTTTATTTGGAAGTTATGATTAAACGCAATAGAAGAAAACAAAGACGGTGAGTATGTCTTCGTTGAGTCGTATGACTCGCTTGATGACTGCATTCGACTATACCAATTTTTCAACCATTTTACATCAGTCCCGTTTCTTTTTCACTTGTTTTAAGCCTAAAATGCAACCAAATTTCATTATATTAATTCTATGTCGACCGTGACGCGACACAGATTTAGACATAGTCATCCCTTTCATCCACTAACCTAGTGACACTACAGCATCCGCCAATGAAATGCCGCATCCCCTCGAGCTTTGTGAAATTCCAATTTTATAGGTTGGTTTTACTCATTGCATTAGTGTCGGTAACAGAAGATTTATTGAACTTGTTCGAGAACGTGGAGGTGTCTGTTAATAACGAAAAAAAAAGCGAATTTCGAAATGGTAGAAAACTGGAGAACGGGATTGTTTATTGTCGTTTGCTTTCTGTTGGTTTTTCCAATTTTTATTGTCTAAATTGAAGTGTTTATTAAAGTCAAAGTTTATTTTGTTTCTTAAGTAATTTATCTGAAACTTTTACCATTTATCACGAATCTTCGCCTTCTATATAACAGGAATGACCTTGGAAAGACGCAGAAAAATTTGTTGTGAAAAAAAAAACCTAAGCCCAAAAATTACCCGATGGTTATATAAATAGGTATACTTTGGCAAGTTTATCTGAAGCCGTGAAAGGAATGCAGTCGAAAACATTCGATATTTCCAAGTTTAACTATGGAAAAGCTAAAGTGCTAAGTATATAGTGATAATAAGTAATTAGAAAAGGGAATTTTCATCATTAACAATATCAACAATATAATTAAACGTTAATTCTTTCATGTGCCTGTTTCCTTTGTTTTTTTCTATTAACATTATTTTCTCAATTTATGAATATTGAAAGATGAGCACTTTTCCAAATTTACGGGCTGCTTCAAGCTCTGGCAGCGTTGTACAAAAACCATAATTACCACACCATCCGAATTACATAATTTGATGATTTTTATCGAAAGCTGACTTCTTATTGGCAAGCGCGTACGTGTGTTCTTCCCTCTCACTTCGTCAATTGACTGATATTGATTTATCCTGTGGCGTTGGTATTGTCAGCTACCTTTGTATTTTCAATTTTACTTTGTAAAATAGGTACCGTTCGCCATTTGTACGTCTATGACATATATGCCTCGCCACTTACCGATACCCCGTAGCTTCAGATAAACTTGCCAAACTATAATGGATGCAATTCTGTGCGTCACGGAGGTCATAAGAATCACCCCTGTGAAATCAATATACACTTAAAGTTGATGAGATGTACAGATTTTGTCAATTAGAGGAGGAAGCATATTTTATGCCAGTAGGTACAGTTGCCTGGTGAGCTTTTGGCCCTAGACGACGAAAAACCACCGGCAAAGAACCATTTGTAAGCTCAAACTTGGTGGACTTCATTAAAAGTGATAAATATAAAGGCCAAATGTGATGGCCAGCGATCGCACAGGTATATACTCTCCCCACTAAATTACTATTAGATTACGATAAGCCTTTTGTGGGTCAGTGTCGTATAAAAATGATTCAGACAATACAAAAAGCCAATAGAATTGGAGGACAGCTAATGATACGCCTCTGTACAGAGCAATTATATGTCTTGCAAGAGATGTAGTGGGAGGTAACATTGAAAATGTGTTTGTGCGCATGGGGGCGGGCTGGCCATTACGTTTGGCGATTGCAGTACAGTAGATTTGAATGGATCGCTTCAGAGCACATCTCATAACATCTAAAACAATTTAATTAATCGATTTTTAGGTTTTCTAGTATCCAGGATATCATAAGATTAGAGATAATAGAAGGAGTCATAATTGAAGTTATTGAATGTTCTAAAGCTATCCGGAAGTTATTTAAAAAATAGTAAACACAGAACAACCTATAAATCATTTAGTTTTAACAAGTAAATCTCATTTTTTTACGGTAATAAAGTAGTAATTTGCACAGTAATCACCTTTGAAGATCATAAATTGTTAACGGTTAGAAAAAAAAAGAAGTTTAAATCAATTAAATAGATAATTACACAATGTTTAATAGAACAGAGTAATGTTCTCATCACGCAGCGTCACGTATGTCACAAATGAGTCCATTAACCATTTAACAATATTTATAATACAAGGTATGTAGGTTAAATTGATACATTTGATACATGGTGTCCAAATTGTAGCTAAATACTTAGGAACCGAAAACTGCATCAAATAAGGTTTAAACTGAGATTATGTTCACAGGTACAAAGCGTTCAATAGATAAATAGCTATTTGTGTATCAAGAGCAGAAAGTAGTACTTTGGCTAAAATAAAATGTGTGGACCTAATTTTGAAAAAGCAGACTCATTAAATCTTTCAGAAGTGGACTTGCCAATGATTATGGAGTTTTTTAATCAAAAACACGAGTTTATTAAATTATAATTATATACTACTACTACTAAATGTGCAGGCGAGCCTTGTCCTGGACAACTCAAGCCAAGGTTCCGACACTGAGGCCACTGGCGGGCCCATTGTGCCAATCCTGCTACCTAGTCATCCATGAAGCCGAGCCCTTCAATAAAGGCCACAACCTTTTTCAGTGGATGCCTGCTTGTGTCTCCAGGAGCCATGACAGTGACTCCGAAGATTCGTTTGCGTAATACAGCCCAGTGTGGACACTCTAAGAGAACATGAACTGACGTTTCATCAGTCATGCCGCAACCCCTACATAGGGAACTTTCCTCTACTCCTAGATTGTAGAGGTGCTTCCTCATACAGCAGTGCCCTGTTAGGAGTCCTGCTATCTTCCTTAGCCTACTCCTTGGTAGTTCAGTGGCTTCCCTGGCGTGTCCATCAGTCCATCCCTTCAGTAGAAGTTTGGATTGTCTAGGACCCTGCAGAGCATTCCAATGAGCGAGGTGCTGATTCCTCAGCCACTTCTTCGTCGCCTTGCGTATTCTTTGTTTTGTTAGGCCCAGGGTCGGGCCCGGGCCGCAGAAAGGAGCTGCCGCCCCTTCCGCAGCCAGTGCATCCGCCATCTCGTTGACTTCAAAACCAGAGTGGGCTGGAATCCATTCTAGCCGCACCACGTTCCGCCTTGCAAGATTAGCAAGTAGTTCTCGACATTCGTTAGCAAGTCCTGAGTTGCTGGTATACCCACTCAAGGCTTTAATTGCTGCCTGACTGTCGGAGTATATGGTTATGCGTCGATTCACATAACCTCTGTCTAGGTTTATCTGCGCACATTCCAAGATAGCATATATCTCGGCCTGATATGCAGATACACCCTCACCCAATGGTACACAAACCTGTGTTCTTGGGTTCCTGGAGTAAATTCCAGCCCCTGCTCTATCACCGGAGCATGAGCCATCTGTGTACCAGACGGTTCCATTAGGCTGTGTATTCCTCTCTTTTTCCCAAGACTCTCTATCCCGTATCATGGCCCTATATGGGGTAGCGAAGTAGTACTTATTATAATTATATACTAATTACTAAGTGACACATCGTTTTGGTTGTTTTCTGGCCAGAATGATAAATGTCAATATTTTCATAAATACATGCTCTCTCAAATGATATACAGATTCCAGATGTTTTATTTTATTCCTGGTCTGGTGGACAAAGTTACGGAGATAACGCTATAGGCTACTCAGTGAAACATTGCAATTTTTTTAACTGCAGAAAGCTCAATTAAAGGAGCTTCTCCAAATGCTATTTATGATTAATGTGTAGTGGAAATTAAATCACCAATGTTGAAAAGAACAAGAAAAACGTATTTTGATGGAGCAGGTAATATTAGTTCCAAATGTTTACATCAGATCCAAATGCACATGCACCTCACTGGTAATATTTGATATTTGTTAGAGCTGATCCGGACTTTGAATCAAATAAAATAATTTCTTTTAAAACATATAATATACGCCAGTTTTGTTGATGATCTATTGAAAAAGATTATCTGTTTTTTGGTAAAAAGCAGTAGGTACCTACCTATTTAATAAAATTTAATTTATGAAGAACTGACCCATTATTTTATTGAGCGGTGTGAATAAAAACGAGTAGGACAAGTGAATACTTGAACATATCAAAATAACAAGTAAACGCCAAAATTGAAGTGAATAAAACAAGTATTTACTCTTACTCGCGAGTAAATACTTGAGAGGCTAGTAAAAACCGGAAAAATGCCAATTTTGGTGTGAATAAACGCAAGGAAATACTTCTGTAGCAAGTAACTACTCGTCTATTCGCAAGTCAACCCGACCCCAGACTTGCAGTCGTACTTGTACACGAAAGATGGCTGCATTTATGAACCTGCGTGGTGTGAAACGTTATAGAGACCGGCATGATATAAGTCCCGATCTATCTAAGGCAAGGGACTATTACGGTTTGAGAGCGAAAACGTAGATTTTTTCACTTCGCACTTTCCTGATGAAAACACTGATGCAAGGGGTGGAGGATTAACTGCACGGAAAAAGATGGAAAGTTAGTTTAGCGGCGAAAACAGAACAAGTCACAACAGGAAATGATGAGTAGTCTGTGTGGCGCTACAAGTATTTACTTGCCTTATTTGTGAATTCAGTTGTCTCGTGAGTAAATACTTGCTAGTATACCTCGGGTTGACGAGTACACGGTCACAAGTAAACTCGACGCTTTATTCACATCGGTTTACTTGGAGTTTAAATACTCGTTACACTTTACTTGTAAGTAAATACTCGTCGTACTCGTTTTTATTCACACCGCTCATTGAATAATTTTGAATATTAATAACACCACA
>CAJUYH010007018.1:0-18566 GCA_910591685.1 Galerucella tenella
GGTCAAGACAATCATATGCCTTTGATAAATCAAGAAACATACCCATTTCTAAGTATTTTTCTTCCATTAAATTCACTATGTTCTCTGTGAATTGAAATATTGCTGTTTGTGTAGATTTTCTACTTAAATAACCATGTTGATTATTACTAAAAATTTGACATTTTTAAAAAAAGGTTACCAAATTGTGACTCATATCTAACTCAAATAACTTTGAAAAACTAGGCAAAATACTTATAGGCCTGTGATTCTCTATTAATTCAGGATCACCTTTTTTTATGTAACGGTTTTATTACGGCTAGTTTCAATTGGGCTGGGAATACACCAAATCTAATGGAATTATTAATTATATATATATATACCAAGACATCACCTTTCAGAGTGTTTGGTTCCTGGCCCGAACACTCCTATACCAGCTCCTTCTATTGCTTTTGAGCCGTCTGTGTACCATTGAATGGCATTCTTTCCAAGTCTGGTAATGGTATTTGGGTCCCATTCCTTCTTGTTGCTCAATTCCGTAACGAATTTCTTCGAAAAGTTATACTTTTTCATCATACCATCTTGTGGTATGTCCTAGGTTGTCTGATTTCCAAGAAGTGAGTAGGTGGTTTTATTTTAATAATTCCCTCTCTACTTAGTCTGTATCTTGTTATTTCTGCAACGCTTTCCACCACTGTATGTGGTAGGATGTATAATGTAGAAATGTCGACGCTCGACGGATGACGCGGCATTCCAAAGATTTTTTTCTGTAACAGGTGACCGTTTCTTTTCAGTATTTAAAAAAAGGGGCGAAAAGGTCTGGCGTTGGGAAGTATATCTATATATTAGTAAACCTCGTGTACAGCGAGGAGTCGGTAGATATTGAAGATTTTGGCCATGAAAACGAAGAATTCATTCCTCCTAAGAGAAAACATTAACTATAGTTGGATTTCCCAAAACACTCGAAAATTGTATGAAATTTTGTTTGTTTTTTTTTTCTAAAAAAAATAGTGGATATATTTTTGAGAAATATTCCCTTTTGGTTCTCTTTCAGTTCATCATGGCATCCAAACATAACATAACTGATTATAATTACTCATTAATCCAGGATCAAATCAAAACACTAAACATTTTGTAGTTGTGCGAAATATAATAACCCGCTGTGTATTCAAGCTATTTCTTTTTTCAAGAACTATTCGTTGAAGCGTGGAACTGTGCTCTTCTTACACTCTTCAAATAATTGAATGATTTCACCTTTCGGCACTTCATCCAGACTATTACCAATTATATGTATAGCATTCTAAGGCCTTATTCTTCAATCTCACATAATAATCCTCCAACCGCTCATTTCCCTGTTGCTTGGAATCATGAAATCTAACTGGCTCTCTGGAAACAGACACCTTTTTGGGATAATGTTTTATATTCAAGTAGGGGAACGGACTAATAATAATACCTACCTAATTGATGGATATTTGGGAGACGTTTTCTCTTGGGAAGAACCTGAGATTTTCAAATTCCCGCGAACGTTAATTTCTCATTCACATTTTTGAGAATGTACCAATATCAGCCTTGAAGTGAGCCATGACGACGCTGAGGGATACTTGTCCAGGTCACAGGGAATGTTCTCTCACAAATTTTTCATCTATATAGCAACCCGTATTTTCTAATGTTTGACCCACCAAAGTAATAATAACGTCTATTTTGCGTAGATGATTAACACAATGAAAATTGTTCAATTGTGAAAATTAGATATTTTGGATCTAATATAGTTATTTAATGTTTCAGAGACTTATCCATGGCTTATGGGATTGATTCTCATTGGATATTTATTAGTTCTCCTTCCGATTTGGATTTCCATCGTTAGAAAGAACAAATATACCAAAGACATTTTAACTCAAGGATGGGTACCAGTGATAACAGCTTTACTAATAAGTGGGTGAGTGAGCAGAATATGATACACAGGTGAATCAAAAAAATTAAAAATGTATACACCTGTCAAAATTATACAAACATTATATTATGAACATATTTTTAGTGCTCCTATGGACATGGATTATTCTCAAATAACCAAAAGTCAGTTCTATCAATAAAATCTTATACTTTAGGTCTCAATCGTCCTTTATGGTATTCATGTTTGAATATCAATATAGTCATTCAACAGCCATATAGATATAGTTTTGAATGACATTGTTCAGCAGTGACTGCTTCTGTTCGTTGCCCCAAATCACTTTTATATGCAATATACATTTTAGGCTTATTCCACTACTACTTTCAGTCAGTGAATGGAAACTACATATTTTTTATCCTGTATGGGTATGCTCCTTTGGTCCAACAGTATACCACCTGATATTTTTTGAGAATATAAATGGTAGATTCGCTCATCCACTTTGAAATGTCATGTCATCCCGAAGGGTTACTACCTGGTAAGCTGCTATGGGTTCCTCACTTTTTGTCCCAGAATGTTTCCTCTATACTCCATAGCAGTTAAATCCAGGGAGAAATTGGGACTGTGACCCAAAAATCCTGAGTTGCATGTACAGTGTACACTGTCGTAGTATTCAATAAGGACCAATTATGACTTATGGAGCCATTGCGTGAGGTAGTAGAACAGGCGACGAGTGAAGACCTTTTCAAAATTCAAAGATTAGCCTGTACATTATAGGAGCAACGAGATCATGCCAAACGGCAGTCATGGAAATAGTTCCCAACCTCACACTTCTACATATTATGGTGGTGAAAATGTAGCAGAAAGAATAAGATACCGACTAAGCAGAGAGATAATCATGGAAAAACCACCCCTTTACTTCTTAAAAATCAGAAAACCTGGGACATGCCACAAGATGGTATGATGAACAAGTATAACTATCCAAAGACTCCAGCAACAAGAAGAGATGGTATCCAAATACAATTGCCAGACTTGTGAAGAGCGTCATTTAACGGTACACGGATGGCTCAAAAGCAATAGAAGGTATTGGGACAGGAACCAAGCACTCTTAAAGCTTGGGAAAATCCGCAAGTATCTTTTAAGCGGAAATTCACGCCATAAAAAAGTGTGCCCAGTACTTATTGACGAAGGATATGAAAGGAGAAGGATTATCATAATATCGGATAGTCAAGCAGCTCTTGTGTAATCAGTTCCAAAATGGTGCGGAAATGCTCAGACAAACTCAATGAATGAGGCGAGAACAATATATAACTCACTGTGGATTCTAAGTAATACTAAAATGAAAGGAACTAGCAAAGGAGAGGACTGAAACACCCTTTTGTGGGCCAGAACCCTCTCGCGATATCAGCTCCAATATGTTATATTAAAATAAATAAGCAAAGCTTATAAGAGAAACGATTTGTAACGATTTTTAACGATTTGTCAATTGGAAAGAAATAGAAGGCATGAAAAATCGAATATTCTCCTGAATGACTACAACCTGTCGAGATCAAATTTATGCATAAGTAATACTGCACATAGAATTTCAAAAGGGATTCTGAAAGAACATTGTCGCCTGAAAAAGCTCAATATAGTGGAGAAAGTAATACTGCACATAGAATTTCAAAAGGGATTCTGAAAGGACATTGTCGCCTGAAAAAGCTCAATATAGTGGAGAAAGGAGAAACCTCCATCCACATGCAAATTGCGCAGCAATTCAAAATCCCAGAGCACAACACCTAGGAGTTTATTAAAGAGAAGAGAGACATTCACCTCAGTTGAAACCTTCAGATATTCTAAAACTTCTCCGGGGATATAGGATTTAAGGAGCTACTAGTCTCTGAGACTTCCTTCAGGAACTAAGTAGAAGTAGGGGGACACAATAAGTCTTTCAGGTCACCCTGAATGCGGGGCATTTCAATAAGACCCTGAGCAAATTTAATATGTGCCATGCAATTAGTATATTTTTTGGTAATACTTCGTTCCATTGCAAATTAAAAGCCCAACATTCTGGCAGTAACTATTACCGGCCCTGCGAATCTCTTAGGATCGTAAAATGAGGATATAAAGCTCAAAACATGTATTTTTGTTACTAATTTCTCAAAATTCAATTTGGGAGTTGATATTCCAAAGCAATTAGTGTTTCCATTGAAATGGACACCTAATGTTTCAACTATTGAGTTATGTTTGTCAATGGTGAAATTTTTAATAAGATCGTTGGTGCAAGCTAAATCTTGTAAAATAACAAAGTTGTTAGTGCTCCACTTATGAAGCTCAAATCCACCAGTTTTTAAAAGGGCAACTAACTGATTTTTGAAGTCAGGACATCCTCTATGGTATCACTACCTCCTTAGATGTCATCAACATACAGGGTCCGGCAAACCTCTGTCGTACGTAGCTCTATAGCTTATTGTATATAACTCACATATTTCCTTGAAAGATACAGGGTGTTTCATTGGGAAAGGGCCTAAGTTCAAATGTAGATGAGGATCACTTTGGTGCTTCCAAAAACCTATATTTAATGTGTCTTCTGAACTTTATAACCGAGATACAGGGTGTTTTATAAATGTATCCTATTCTTTTCTAACCTCATAACTTCCGAGTTACCCTGTATATTATTTTGAAATTTGGTACACGTATCAAGCATTACCTAGAAACTTCATCAAAAGCATCTCCATAAAGATAATGCAGGTCCGGCTTAACAAAAAATTTCAAAACTCGTTTTTCCTAAAAACAACACCCTGTATATAGATTTTTTTCAATTGCTTTTCTTAATTGGAAAGAGTATGAGAAGTAAAATCTACCATTTTCCTTTTTATTTTTCCGCAGACAATTTTACTACCAAAAATTTACTGTCAAAGTGTTTTTTGAGACGCGAAATCACAATTTCACGTCGAAAACGACCCTTCCACCTACTGGTGCACCGGAACCTGCGCTTGAACATCGTCTCCGAGGGTTTTCCAAACAAAATCGAAAAAGGGGAACCGAAAATCGTTATAAGGGGTTTTTTGGGCCGCTTAATCAGAATTTTGCGCGGGAAACGACCCCCTAAACACCTGGTGCGCTGTAACCTGGCCTCGAACGTCTTCTCCGAGAATTTTCCTGACAGTATCGCTAGAAACAACCCGAAAATTATTGGAGGGGGGTTTTTGGGCCCCTCAATTCAGATTTCACGTCGAAGGGGAGCATTCCACCACCTGGCGCACTGGGACCTGCGCCTGAACGTTGTCTCCGAGGGTTCTCCAAACAAAATCGAAAAAGACTAACTGAAAATCACCCCATAATTTCAAACATTGATTGATGTGTAACTGTGCCTTCGCGCCTCACAAAACACGCCATTAATAATTTCCGGGCTGTTTTTGTCGATATTGTCAAGAAAGTTCTCGGGGATGATGTCCAGGTCGAGGTTCCGGGGCACCAGGTGTCCAAGGGGTGTTGTCGCCGATGCCATATTTGAATTCAGCCACCCGAAAAACCCCCCAAGCGCGGAGTTTTTTTCGTTCCCCTCGTGATTTCTTGGAGAGTCCCACGGAGACGAGATTCATCGGCGTTCCTGAGCCCCAGGTATCCGGGTGGTCAATTTCAACATCATAATCGTGATCAGCGACCTCGAAAACCCCCGGGTACCCGATTTGAGCCAGTTCTGACTCTTATTTACAGAGTTTTTACATTCTCCAAAAGGCCTCCCAAAAGATGCATTTTTGGCATGCATTTTTGATTGCAGCGATGCAATTCCCGATTTGTAATGGAAACAAAGTAGATGCATTTAAAAAAAATAATTTTCCGAAGCGAATGCAAAAAACCGCATTCCGATCCGTCTTTAGGGAAAAAATTCCGAACTTTTTTGCTTTATCCGCTCGACTAAATGGACCGACCATCCTCTATTTTCTAAATTATTCGCATTTTATCAAATTCACTTAAAGGGCTGGCATCGGGGATAATGTGCTTTGACAAATTTGACACATGTGACTATTTGTCATTTTGATAGGTTTTTTTTTTCGGGCTGAGATGGAAAACTCATGTTCGAATGGGTCCTAACCAGTACCCAGACAGTGTTGGACTCATCCCCAAGGGAATGCCTACCAACCAAACCCACCTCAAGCTCTCCGTTACTCCTGCCTCGGAATCACTACCCTAGCATACTTCAAGGCGGGCGGCGGTCCCTCACACACTCTCCGTCATCTACTACCATCTATCACCCCTACCTCTTATATGCCTTCTCTTTCCCAATCATGCTCTCCACTGGATTCATCTGTAACATCCTTCATCCATCCTCAACATTCTCACTTTCCGCGGTCTGCTTTCTTCTTCCCCCTACTTGCCCAGACTCGTCCCCTCTAAGGGGTCCAGAGGGTACCTCCCATCTTTTCCATCTCCGTCTACATCAACTTCCTTCCGTCCCCTACTACAATCTGCCTCCCCTGGCTTGTGTGCTCTTTCCCCACATACCCTACAAAGGAAAGCTTCTCCACTCTCCTTGCCTCACATCCCGCTACCTGGTGGCCCTTCACTCCACATCCAAAACATCTGCCCTCCTCTCTCCCCTCTATAATATTTACTTTATCTAAGCTCAGCTTAATCACCCGCTTTTTTAGTAAAGCTTCCGCTTTCTCACATTCCATCCTCACCACCGCCATTTTCATGCCGCTCCTCTCACTCACCACTTTCATCACCCTTGCCCCTCCCCCAAACAATTCCTCTATTTTCTTCCTCACCACTTCATCTTCAATCCATGGGTCTATCCCCAACATCCTAATGGTTTTTGTTGTCCTTCCCGCTTCCACCGCCCTAGCTCCTGTTACCCTTTCCACATCCCTCAGAATTCCCCTGACCTCAACCCCTTTCTTTGCCTCTATAACCATCTCCCTGTTCCTTGAGACTCTAAGTCCATCCACCCACTTTCCTTCCATCTCCCTCAAACCCTTCTTAATCCTTTCTATGCCCTCCTCATTGACTTCTCCAATATCCTTTAGGATTACCGCCCCATTCCTGACCTCCTTTTCCATTTCCCTATCTGTATAAATAGCCACCTCCGTCCCATCTGCTCTCACCCACGCGATCATCTTCCTCAGCACCTCCATCTCCACATGCTCAAGCCTGTGTAGCCCAACGCTGACCTTGCTCCCCACTTCCTCAAACAGTCGACTCATCATATCAAACACCTTCCTCTCATCCCTACAATCACCCTCGATCCGACAGATCAACTCCTCCGCGTTCACCCTTGTACCTTTTCTTTCCGTAGTGCATACCTTCTTAACCCACTCCATTTCCTCTCCTTTTTCTCCTAGCATCGGGTACCTATCCCTAAACATTCTATGTATCCTCTTCTCCATTCCACTGTCTTCCTTAGTCACCCATACCACTATTTTGATTGGTTAAGTTTGGTTTACATAGGGAAAAAAAGGTGTACCAGTTTTACATGAAAGCGTAGGAGAATATATGTCACAGGGGTAATTATCAAGTTGCATGGAAATACTTTATTAATGGAGTAGGTTGTTGAAAGAGAGGACAAAATCAAATAATTGACAGACGAATAGCCCAATGACATAAAAAAAAAAATCTCTGTATCATCATAAGACTGATTTTCTTTAATAAATATTATTTGGCAACCACACATAGGAGAAAATTCTACGTACAACAAAATCTACCAAAAATAGGCGCTGTGATGGGTCAATTTATTGTTGTATATATGTTACGGACATATGGCAATGTTTGGCCTGCTTTAGCTTTGTTTAAAATGAATGGTGTAAGAATGGTAAGCAGGGAATCAGTAAGCGGAATATTGATTTGCAGTAAATGGTTGTAAGGAGTTGGCATGTGAGTGAGGGTTTATATGCTGTTTATTATCATTGGCCGCTATTTCTTTTCTATATCTATTGTTTCTTTAAATGTAACAAGTCTGGATGAACGAATTGTGAGTGCTGCATTATTTTGCTACTGTGATTCCAAGAAGGAACTTCATGTATAAAAATGTTTGGTACGTCTTCTATGAGAATCCATAAAATAATGCCTGTCCGAGAACATAGCTTGATATTTAGTTGTTAATAAGTATATTGTGTACCTTGTATTTATATATTATCGTTTGTTTATAACTAATGCATAATGTTCGATACATTTTCCAGATGTGGGGGATTAATATTAGACGTTGGAGTAGACAACTACAAGGGGTATACTATTTTTCAACCTATAATTAACGGTATAGGAGGAAATTTGGTATCAGTTCAAGTTAGTCGAACTTCCACAATGCTCCATCAATCTGCAATATTAGGAGAAATTCCATCTATAACAAAGCAATGGGTGATGCCATGGACAGCATTGATAAAAGGAGGTAGGTCGATGTTAAGTAACACAACATCCGTCAATAAACCTGGATGAAAATCTAAACTTGGATGGTTATGTTTCATCAACGAGTTAATTGTATTCAAAAGTGATTTAGAATCCTCTCCACAGATCTAGTATTTTCAAATAACTTCTAATATATTTTATAAACAAGTCATCTTCCATTCTTTCTGTTTAACAATAGAAGGTAATTAACGTACATTTTTTACAGTGAAATTTTTTATTTCGTATCTTTGATTTCAAAGGTAAATAATAAACAAACCAGTGAAACACAACTTATCAGTCCGTTCTCCAGTTTTCGAGTTGTAGGAGGTCAAATATGCGAATAAAGGGTTCATTGGAATATTCGTAAAGAGCATGGCGATGATATTACCATACATACAAATACTACAATCCACTCAAATTGAGGCATCCGTATATCTCAAAATGTTTCAAATAACACTTCCCTAGGATCAAGTGGGAAACTGGATAATAATATTTTTTCGTCATATTTGCCTTAGCTCATATTATGCCAGTACATTATGACTGTTGTCGTGAAGCCTGGTTTGTTCACCCTTTCTTGTGTGAATAATCTTGAGAATCTTGGAGTTTTCCAAAGAAGGATTAACTCCATAAAGTATTACGTACGAAGTCTAAGCGCTCATATATAGTTAGTTTACATAGTGAAAATTCAGGTATAAGGTCAAAATATGTGTTATTTTGTTGAATAACGAATGGCTTTCGAAATGTATGGCTTCCTCAAGTTGAATTCACACTGCACACAAACTGAGCACATGACAAAGTTTTTTTACTGTATACTATAATATGAGATGAACCTGTTTTTCGCATGTTTGACCCCCTCTAAATTAAAATTTGTCGATTTTTTCATCTTGCTCCTTCAAAATCAGGGCATCAAAAACTATATCGTACTAAACTTTCAGTCAATTCCACTGAGACCTAATTAGCTTCAGTCAGGTCCTTTGTTGATGTTTTATTAAGTGTAATATTTTTTTCAGTATACCCTGCCAAAGCAGCTCGATTACTACTCCTTCTTTCTATACCTGGTCACACCATTTTCGTCTATGCAGCTGATTTTTTCTATAATGGAGAAACCACTTTAACACCAATCTTTCTTTTTACATACCTTTGCGTGGGACTAATACAGCTCGTTGTATTACTGTATGGTTGTCATATTCTAGTGCACACAATGTGGAGGTACAAGGGAGATCCTGATAATGCTGCAATTCCTTACTTGACATCTGTAGGAGATCTCAGTGGATCTGGATTATTACTACTGGGGTTTATGTTTCTCAGAAATATTGGCAACGAATATCGGCCCATTGTCTGAAGCAATGCTGACAATTATTATCTCTACAATTCAACCATTTTTTTATTCCATTACCAATGTTATAGCATTCACTCAAAGGTTTTTTATTCCACTACGAATCATAGTAATTTTCAAATGTGAATATTCTGTCACGATATTATTGAACGTGTAACCAGTACCTCCCTGTAGGTATGTATATTTCGTTTTTGTCAGCTTCATAGAGGGTGTCTTCAAATGACACTCACAAAGTTTGATACAAATGATACATGGAATAAGAATTTTATTTTCAAAACTTCAACACCTTGTATTTCGGAAAGTAGATGTGCTAGACCCTTGATCCTTATATCATTTTGCCCAATTTTACGGGAGGAGTCTACAGGCAAACGTTGTAAGTGTCATTTGAAACCACCCCGTATATGTAAAAATTGAAAATCAAAATTTTGAGACTTAACTTCGCAGCATATGAGTAAAGAGAACCTGCGTAAAGACTAGTGGCGCCTCTTCTGGTAATTTTGTACGTTCATTCTTGAGATGGAGCTGCTTACACAAACATAATAGCATACGGGGTCTGGATAAAGTATGGAACTAAGTAAATATCTTTCAATCGAAAAGAACGATATTTATGAAAGTTTGTGGGTGAGTGCAATGGAACAAAATGCATCTAATGTACATTTTTTGTTAATAATATACTTCTGGCTTAACCGGAAATGCCATCAACTTCTTCAATTTAAATGGAACACCCTATATATTTCTAACAGATTCTGGAAGAGCTTGTTATTTTGAATTTATACATACTGAGTTTGGTGTAGGAAATTTGTGAAAACGAGAAGTAACTAACTGTTAGTTGTACAATAGGTGTACATTTCATTATTTTAGAATAATGAGAAACAAAATCACTTCAAATGTTCAAAATGCTAGCCGTCTACTTGCTGACAATATGCCATCCTATTAACAAATTCTTGGCTCACTCTTTCTAAGACTTCTCCCAGTTCACTTCTAGTTCACATTCATCAATAATTCTTTGTCTCAACTCCTGTAAGTTTGTTGGGCATCTAACGCAAACACGTGATTTTAGATAACCCCTAAGAAAAAAATCTAACGGGCTAAGATCCGGAGAACTGACCGGCCACTCTATGAATCCTCACGTCCAATCCATCGATTTGGAAAATTCGCATCCAGAAAATCACTAAGCCGTCTATTATAGTGGGGAGGTGCTCCATCTTGTTGAAACTAAACAGTTTGTGGTAATTGCCCATTCTGTTGGAGTGCAGGAATAATTTCGTTATTCATTAGATCCAAATAATGTCACCATTCAAGTTTCCGTCGATAAAAAATGGGCCTATAAGCCTATTTCCGACAATACCCATCCAAACATTTAACTTTTGTGGATGCTGGGTAGGTGCTTCATGAATCCAATGAGGATTTTCATTTGACCAATACCTTGAGCTATGGCGATTAACTGTTTCATTCAAACAAAAAGTTGCCTCATCGGAAAAAACTATGTTACAAAAAAAATTTTCGTCGACATTACAGATGTCCATTAGCCGTTCGCAAAATCATCGTCTGACAATTCTTGAACCAACTGTACCTTTTACGGATGATACTTTTCATTTTTTAATATCTTTCCTACAGAACGTCGACTGGTACCATGGTTTAGTGCAATGGATCACTGGTGGAAGTTTGAGGTGATTCTTCTGAATCGATTGCAATATAATATTACTATGCATACAAACAACATCAATTAGTTTATCTAAATAGTTTTTTGCTCTAATGCAAAAAAACTCAAAGAAGGTTGATTAAAGTGCTATATTCCTTGTTTTCACAATTTTTTTACACTCAACTCATTATGTATGAATTCAAAATAACAAGTTCTCTCAAAATCTGTAAGAAAATATAGTGTTTCCCATTTGAATTAAATAAGTTGATGGCATTTCCGATTGAACCGGAAGTATATTATAAATCAGATGCATTTTGTTCCATTGCACTTACCTGCAAATTTTCATAAATATCGTTCTTTTCGTTTAGAAGATATTTACTTGGTTCCATTCTTTATCTCAATCCTGTATATGAATTTACTAGTTTGTCATTCGTGATCTGCTGTGATAACGTCATGGCAACAGAAACCAGAGTGGGGACGGAGTGAGAGAGTAATAGATAAAGAAAGGGTGAGAGAGGAATAGAAACGCGGAGAGGGAAATATAAGCCTTACTAAAACTTTATCGACGAATTTTTGTTATTTAGGCTTGCAGAAATCGTCAGATTATATATTTTTCGCTATCCCAGCTACGCTCAAAAATGTCAAGATTACGTTTTTTCTTTACAACTTTGCTCCCCTCCCCATTCGTTAAATCACTCTCAAATTGCCAGATTGGTGGAATATACACTTTTTAGCATGTAATTACCTCACCCTACCTTAATCTGACGCGCTCAAGAATTTCTGATAATCACTTTTTTTCACTAATCTGATCCTTTATCATTTAATGGCGGACTTATACATGGGGCTCATATTTGGTGGAGGTACTCAACCGGGTACTGGGTATCCCCCTGTATATTAATCCGCGCGTCAGTAAATCCTGAAATCCTTGCTTGGGCTCCCATACTATTATAAACAAAATAAAGTGATTATCGGTGTGAATGATGTTGAGAATAAGTCAAGATCTGAAAACACAGATTGTTGTGTTGTGTTTGTGTCAAAATAGTGAAAGGCATAAGAATATTAAATTTTATTCTTTTCCATCAAAATCACATTTACTGAAACGTTGACAGAAATGCATACGAGCAGTAAATCGTATCAAGTAAATTTATATGTGCAAATAATAAATGCATACTTATCATAGTCTAATCAACAAGTTCAAAAACGTATTCATTCTTATTAAAACTATTAAAATTTTAAGCAATGGCTTATCCAATAAAAAAGTTCTGGTTACCGGATCTCTATTATCAATAATTTTAATTCTACGTGACAACATGTTCTTGAACCTCCTCTTTTATTGTGAACTGAAAAAAATGTTTAAATAATTGTTTTAATATTGTTTCGCGTCATATAGCCCTTACCCTTGCCTACATATTATATACTTCCAATTAATTTCAATTCTTTGTTTATAATAGGTAGTATAAGATAGCAAAAAGTGGAAAATCGGTCATTAATCGTTAACTTAAAAAAATATTATGAGCAAATTAATGAAATTTTTCAAACTACTATGACGTGATCTTGTTTAGTATATATAGGAAGGGCTCTACGATGCGAAACATTTTTAAGACAATTATTTGAACATTTCTACTCGAGCTTTTATCACATTAAACTTGTACTCTCTGATCTCTACTATTTAACATTTTCCACATGGCTACTCTTGAAAACATTTTCATATTTGCTGCTAGATGACAGAGACATTAATTTTTTGGAATCGCCCTTAATTATTATAACCTTTGACATTTTCTTTCATTTACCTAATTATTTCTCCATATTCCGTGTAGTAACTGGAATAATATTAAATTTGTCCACGACCACCTAATAATAAGTCAATATTTCACCTCCTAACTAAAGGTATAATATGGTACCCATATATCAACTGTCGTGAATTATGGTTCATAATACACTGTAGTGTATTATGGTTCATAATTCCCGACTCGAGATGGGGGTACAATATTAAATAAACTATTAAATCTGTGTATTTTGTTCAGGAAATTTGTTTCTGACATATATCGTATCTATAAAATATTGTAATTTTTAGTATTGATACTTTTCATAACGATATTTTCTAATATTAAGTATTTCAAAACAATATATTTATAACGGTACGTTGTATTGATACTTTCGACAGTACCTATCGCCCATCTCTATATATGTCAAATTATTTGAAGTAGCTGCCACAACATTTTGAGGTTAGTAATATGCCAAATCGCTACTGACTTTTATTTATTAATAAATAAATTGAGTGTCGTGGACAAAGTATAGTATTCTACTCGCAATTTATGGCCATAATTCACTTGGGTGACTTGCGCCCCTCGCCTGCGGCTCGTGACGCAAACGTCACCCATCGTGAATTATGGCTATCATAAATTGCTCGTTTAATAATATACTATTATCTCACGTAGCAAATGCTAATTTTCGCCACCATGGACGCTAGTGTCTAATTAGCAAGGTCACGCTGGTTCTCTATACTGAGCGATATTTTTTCACATGAATTGACACTGTTTTATTAATATTATAACCGTTTATGATTTTATAACTGTAAACAGTATGTTTTGTGAGAGATAGTGACTATCAATCAAATTTTTATATATTGGTAATAGGTTTACTGATTTCAGTATCAATGTATTATTTCACATATCGCATGATGTAGTTCATATTTCATACAATTCAGTTACATAATACACATTATTGTGATAATTATTGTTAAGTAGTTTTATACATAAATGCTCCTTGTGATCAACTTTTGTTAAATGGAAAATTTATAAATCTGATATTATAGTTTTATTCCAACTTTCACGTTTATTTGGTTGACAAATTGTATTCATTTGTTGGTAGTGTTGTAGTTGTTTTTCAAGCTCATTATTGCACGTATGGTTTTAATGATATGTTGGATGTTTCTGCTTAAAACTATTATTTTTTCGTTATCTCTGTTGTGTCAGTGCTATATTTGATTTATTGATTAATGGGTGTATCCGATCGTTACGTTTTAAGATTTTGTATTCTACAAGCATATTATCGTTCTCATCATTAGATTCCAATGTATCATTTGCATTTCAAGTTTCATTTAACATAGTTGGTTTTATGGTTTTGCTTATGTGAACAGTACAACAAGTTCAAGTAACCGAGACTTATTGTCTTAACTTCTTATGTACTTGAGTATCCTTCCTTGGTGCAATGCTTTTTGCCGTTTTCTTCAGCCTCAGTGGTTGTTATTGACTAGTGAAGCCGCCACAGCTGGATTGAATAGTCCATTTTTATACTCCTTTTGGTGAGATTTTCAGGTTCATCATCTCAACGGTTTCCAATTTTGGCTTTTACTTTTTTCTTGCATCTCTATTATCAAAACTAGTGGGTTTGTAGGGAAAACTCTTGCTTGCAGATCTTAGATTGCCGAGCTCCGCCACCCTTGGTGCTCTTACAGGTATTTGTTCCAATTTTTCGTTGCCTCCTACCACAGACTAATACCGTAGGACAATTTCAACCCGCTTTAAGTGAAAGTAAGTGAATCTGTTTTATATTTCCAAATAACGATCAATGATCTTCAGGATATCGATAACTATTTCTAATCGATAGGTGTGAGACTTTGGATTTCAGTTCATCTTCCAATCCGATCATTTGTCGGGCCCAAAAAAGGGTACATTCAATAATTAACGAGCGTGATAAGTGACTGGCTGAAGATATACTCTGCTCTGCCCATTGCTTCAATGTATTTGTTGTTTTTCATCGAGTAATTTTCTTTTTCTACTTGCATCTCTTCAACTATGCTGTTATATTTATCTGTTCCAAATGTTATATTTATACGATTGTTAAAATTTTTTTTCTCATTTTGAGTAACTGATGTTCATTCCTTTTATTGAATGTTGTAACGTGATTTGCTTCCTTCTCGTCACTATGGACACCCTTGACTTGAAATATTCCAATGGAATGCTCATGCGCCAGATTTTAACGTGGTTTGCTCCACGGAACCTTTATCCTTAGCGTCAAGAGTCCCAGATAGCATTAGATGGAGGTTACAGAAAATTCCAAGGGTATTGTTGAATTTACTTCAACTATCTATTTATCTGTCTATCAGATTAACATCACGGATTTTTCAAATATCATTCCTTCGGTTAATAGTTTACGGTTGATAACGAATAAAACAGGATTTCGATCCTCTAGTCTATCAATACCCTGTGGTCCTTTTATTTCAGAATCTACGAGGATAAGAAAAATAAAGGGGGTGAATATAGTACCGGATGTAACGATCGATTCCGGTCAGATTATCGAATACAGCTCAAATCAGCCGGGCAACCAAACAAATTATGGCTTAGCTCTTGCAAGTTCACGGAATCTCTTTGGATTCGAGAGAGACACGGAAGGCTATTAATGAAATACAATGAACTACGAAGCGAACATTTAAATCTGCCGCGTAATTGAACAAGTTGTGGCTAAGCATCTTGCAAGTTCAAGAAACCCTTCGGATTCAATAGAGACACGGGAAATTCCTAATGCAACGGTTGGAAAATATAATGATAGAAGAACGGTTTAAATCTGCCGGTTAATCGAAAAAGTTGTGGCTTAGCCTTTTGCAAGTTCGAGATACCTTCTAGATTTGGAGGAAATACAAAAAAAACGATTATAACTTATACTAATACGGAAATGAAATTCAACAGTTTGAAAAGGTAACTTATTATCGATGCACAGAATAAAAATAAAACTCGGAAATAAAACCGAAATATCACATGTAGAACCGACGAATATTCAATACCTACTAATTAATCCACCAATGTAATGAACAACCAATTTTTCTAGAACAAATTAACTCCTATTAAGCATCGGTGTTATCAGTAGTAATACCCCTGGGTCTGGATAATACCGAGATAATAGCCGAGGGCTATTATCTTTGAGCAACACGCTTGAAGGATTCTCTACGACAAAATTTTGAGTATTTATCAAGACCCGAGGAGTATTCGACAAGATAATTTTTTACTTTGTCAAAAAATTGATTGTCAATCTGATGTTTGATAATTTCCAATACAAACTTTATTAGTTTTAATCAAATATAATTAATTTTTATTTAAAACTACAGTTGTGAAAAGTACAATTATTGCTAAATTCATTGAGTCGTTAGATGCAATACCAAATCTTCGCGACATTTTTAATCCAGTTGTCAGTTTGACATTTAATTAATTTTTAATAAAAAATAAACACCAAACTGAAAACACCACATGTAGGGATTATTGGATGAAATTTGACACATGACTTGAAATTGAGTAATTTAATTGGTAACTATATTCAGTACAAAATTATAAAAAAAAAAAACTAGAACTAGTTTCGACTCGACAAGAAGTTAAATTCAAAATCTTCAAATTCAACTTCTTCACTATTAATAACTAAAATAACCTAAGTATTTTCATGAAAAACAAATTTTCCAAAACATATCACACTAATTTAATATTGCCGGTTGTTCACAAAAAAAGCTGAACAAAGTAAACTTTTCCTACCACAAAATCAGCCGGTCCTGGAATTTAAAAAGAATCAAACTATTTCTAGATTACTTCTTCTACCCAGCAACTGTCGCGTTGAATCTTTCCCAACTCGCAGAAAGTTCCGCTTCTCCGGTTTCTAGCCTCTATGCTGAGTACACAAGAATTTAAGAACAGCTTCTGACGGTGGTGATCCTGTTTACCGTGATAATCATGGTATCTTTCTTACCACACAAAAATATTCAATTCTCATTTCGCATGAGGCATTTCTTTCTCCTTATTGAAAATTCAGGTAGCATGCAACAATGCAAGCACCTTTATTTCGCTAAACAAAATTAAAAGTTGAACAAAATCTCTTGCGTTGTTGGTGTACTAAAAAAAGCAAAGTAATATTTCTATTAATTCAAAATGAAAATTAAAAAAAAAACGTGTGTGTACTTATTTACGCACGCAAGAAGTTGTACTTCTTTGTAACTCAAATGAATGAAAATTATTTTTGAACGACCTCGCACGAATCTTATGGAAAACCGGTGTCAATATCAAACTTTGACCACAAACGCCGACACTCACAGTGTTGGCGCGATGGTAAATTTTTGTACATCACATTGAGATTTGTTCATAAAGTTAGGTATAGCAATATATATACCGGGTGGTGAATGGTCGGACTCACCATAGGAAATCCAATGGAAAATCATAAACTCTTAAATTCCTGCTTTCCAAATCATTTTAGGTGAAAACTCAATAGGAACTTTTCTTTAAAGAATTAAATACTGCATCAGATGAGACTATTAAAAATATTTTTCAGCTTTTGGTAGTTGAAAATTTGACCAATTTATTTACCATTCTTGTACAGCATCAAGACAGCAATTATATGTCAGGATGACGTTACCTTTAAAAGCTATTATCAAGATTGTCATTCTATTATTCAATTAGTGACAACAATAAACGTAAAAAATGTCGTACACCGTTTCAGAACGAGTAGAAATTGTAAAAATGTTTTATTCCGGCAATAGTACGCGCACGGTAAGTGCTTTATTTAGCGCGAAATATCCAAACCGCCCGATTCCAAGCCATACTACAATTGGAAGAATAATCAAAAAATTTGAAAACACTGGCACATTGCTTCCTTTATGCAAGTGTAACAAAAATGACCAAAACATTCAAATAAATGTGTTTGAAAATGAAAATACCACAAATGTATTATCTGCAGTTATTGAAAATCCCAGAATAAGTTTGTAGAATTTGGTCAACTAAAAGGCCTGAAATTGTTGTGGAAACTCGTACTCAATATCACCAAAAAATCAATGTTTGGGCAGGAATACTGGGGCATCATCTTATTGGACCTTTTTTCTACGAGGAAAATCTAGACTCAGGAAGGTTTTTGGATTTGCTTCAACAAGAAATTTTACCAGCACTCGCAGAAGTAGCTCCCGAAGAAGAAGAAATTTGGTTTCAAATGGACGGTTGTCCTGCTCACAACAGCCGTGAAGTGGAAGAATTTGTCAATAATTGTTTTAATAACTGTGTGATAGGACCAAATTGTCTTATTAAATGGCCCCCAAGATCTGGAGATCTTGCCCCAAATGACTTTTATCTCTGGGGAGATGTAAAATCCAAAATTTACGGCACGGTAAGGTTTCCAGATTTAGAGGCATTAAAGACAGGCATCCGAGAAGAATGTGCAAAAATAACGCCTCGCATTCTAGCAAATATTCGACGAGAGTTTTATGATAGATTAGGATATTGTTTAGCCCAAAACGGTGGTTTATTTGAGCATTTATTGTAATTTATTTAGCGTTTGTATTTATTTAACAATTGTAGAAATATTCAGTTCAAAATCCTTCTCTCTTCAAGATAATATAT